>JADNRX010000820.1:0-21322 GCA_015501595.1 Hymenopellis radicata
TATCGATTACTGTGACTGTCAGTGCAGTGTTTAGGCGAGACGTGTCCTGACGCGCCACAGCAAATACTAGAGTCACACCACGTAGTACTGCTCTCGAGGCTGTTCATATCGCGTTATGAGGCCGTACACAAGTCTTGACACAAGTAGTACTCACCACTAATCGCGCCATGTTATCAAAGCTGCCGCAATTGCAAGACGTCAGACCATAGACGTAGCTCCCGCCGACGGCCTTCCATTAGCTATCTCCCTGTCCTTTGAAGAAACGGCGTAGTAACAGCGTCGCAAGAAATAGAGGCCACGACAAAAATGCACCCTATAGCCTAGGGAGAGCATATACGACAGGGGAATTACAAGTGAGTCTATATCCTTGAACAAGTGAGAAAATCCTCTTGATATTGTTCAGGACATGCTGGTTGAGCGACTCAAAAGACGTGGCAGAGCGAAAGGTGTTCACGGTCACGGGTTGACCTCACGTGTCTGAGTTTCCATGCTGTGGTGCTAAGTCGGAATCTCGAACCAATCCTCCTCCTCAATCCCCGAAGCCGAAGCTATGCTCCATGAAACAGACCGCCTCTGGTCACCCGTCGCGTCGGTGAGAAATTGAAATCGTTGTCAAGCTTGACACTAGACTACTTTTAACTTAGATTTGTTGGCCAGGTTCCGCGTCTCAGAACTTTTCTTACAGAACGTGTCCATCCAAAGAATGGCACATGTTGTCTTCTTCTCACTTCGAATGTCATAAGATACACTATACGTAGGCTTCATCAGGCTCTGGCCTTAATAATAGGTCAGTACCCGAGAGAGCATCGCGTTGAAGGTAACAGGATCCTGCAGAAATCTAACAAAAGGTAGGTGTCGGGTTGCGTATACAGCAGTCGAGCGTACCCAAAGTGTCCCACACCTGGCAGGAGTATCAACTGTGAACATGAGATCTGTGCAACTTGTTTCAGTAAACCGCGTTCAAACTCGTGTTCACTCACCCAATCCCGAAGCGTAAAGGGTACATCGTGCCGGACCACTTCTTCCTTCTCTCCAGCTACGATAAAAATCAATGGTGCGATGGCGCTATCGCGTCTTGTCGGGATATGAGCAAATGTAGTTGCGTCCCACTGCGGCAACGTTTCGAGCATAGTTTGGATCTTGGCAGCCACCTCACCGAACCGATCTGGCGTAGGAGATAGTGCCTTATACTCCTTCGCTACGCGCCCAAAGTACTCCCTAGCGAGCGGGCTATCCTTCCCTGCCGCCCAATCGACATTGGACGGATTGTACGTAGCCCCAAACGCAAATACGCGGTCGACACGATCGCTGAAGCTCAAAGCGAGACTTAGACCAATGACGGCCCCGTCAGACCATCCAACGATCATCGCTTTGGGCACCGCCAAGTGATCCAGGACCTGGATAACGTCGAGCGTCATACGATCGTAAGTGAGAGGACCCGGTCCATCAAATGACCTTCCATGGCCACGCGAATCGATGGAAATAATGGAGAATTGAGACGACAAAGCAGATATCTGATGGGCGAAGTAGTTCGAGTTCGCGAATCCGCCATGAAGGAAGACGACGGGTGGTTTATCGCCAGCGGCGGGCGACAACGCTAAGCCAGACAATCCATACCAGATATTTGTTCCATCGTCAACCTCGATGTAACCCGTCTTCGTTGCCTGGAGGTCCGGCGTAGAAGGATTGGTGAGCCATGGTAGAACATATGGCGAAGACAAGAGATCTGGGCTAGAACGGGACATGATGGAAGGTGAATGTATAAGAGTGTTGGATTTAGGCGTGAGACCATCTGTCACTCGTGCATGAAACATTCATTACGAGACAAGCAGCACCAGGCATGTTTTCCGATGCGTTCTACCAATGGTTCACTGAGATGAATTTAGTAGATTTAACGCTTTGCCTAAACTACGCTCGTCGTATCGAACGTATTTAGAGAATGAGAGGCATACTGAAATGTTGTCCTTGAATAGAAAGGCAAGGCTGTAAGGTAAGGTATTAAAGGTCGGCACACTCTCTCGCAATTAGGCTACAGCCTTCGCCGAGCGAGGCTGTAGGATACACTTGTACGGTTTCTGGTGACTACATGCCAAACATGTAAATCAATGAGGAGAAGTGAAGAAGACAGCTTCACCTTATCGTACCATCAGTATTCTCGTGTTCTGGAAGGACAGGAAGCCATTCTCAATGACCGGAGTAACGTCAAAGACAGCAAGCGACATAGCGACGAGCATGTACACCGATGCCTCAGCGAGATGAAGACCAGGGCAAACTCGGCGACCGAATCCGAAGCATGCATGCCGAGGGTCGCGCTGAACTTCTTTGTGTGGGGTTGGTATGTGGCGCATCGGATCGAACTGCATGGGATCAGGATACACCGCGGGATCGTGAAGAATTTGCCTATCGGCCGCGTTAATCGATGAGAACGAACGAGTGAAAATTATTACCATAGGTTGGTGACGATGATGTTCCTTTCGGGACGAAGTACCCCACTGATGACACCGTCTTCGAGAGCTCGGTGGGGCACACCCAATGGTGCGACGTTGTGCCATCGAAGGAGCTCTGCAGGGGAGCGCGTTAGTTACGCGCCTTACACGTGAACAGCGCGTACCTGTGATAACAGCATTCACGTAAGGTAGATGTTGACGGTCGTTGAATGTCGGGAGGCGGTCATTGCCCACGACAGTATCAATCTCAGCCTGTGCCAACTTCTGGACGGCTGGAGAAAACATTGAAAACCATATAGTCGAGGATACGCACGACTCACTGGGGTTCAGCAACATGGCCAAGAAGAACGCGTATTGTGCTGATACAGTCGTATCGGCACCAGCTGAAAAGAATGTACGTCAAACGAAAAGTAGCACCGAGGCGAACAAGACGGACCTCCGTACATGGACGCTGCCACATGCTTGATATCATCAATATCGCTTGCCGTTAGACTTTCCATGTGCTCCATCGAAGATGAGATGTATGAACGTGGCGCAGTGCCTCCGCCTATACATGCAGTTAGTCATCCGGTTAAAGTTTACAACGTAGCGGCGTGCCATCATCCTGCGAGTGAAGTTGTACGGGACCTGAACCATATCATCGAATGCCTTCTTCCATTCCTTAGCCAGGATTTTTGAAACCCGCACCGGGGACCCAATCTGGCACGAAGCGCAGCAGGGGAAAGTAAAGTCGTCGTTCGCATGTTCGATCAGAGTGACGAAAGGATCTTCTCCTTCTTGCACAGTGATACCGTAAGCCAGTTTCATGATGATGGAACCGGAAGTTCTGTGTTATATGTTCATAAATCAACCAGTCAAGTCTTTGAGAAAACTTACTTTCGCAGCTGGTCGTTCAAAAGCCGTCGGCTTCGTCAAGGAACGAGTTAAGAACTTCTTCACTTCTGTCTCGAGCATGGGAAAGAATTGCTTGAGCGCGGTAGCCGTCCCCATGATGCGAGAAAAGTGCTTTCTGAACGTGCGGAATCGGTGTCCGTAGGGCATAATGACGATAGTTTTCGAGTATCCAACGAGCTCGCCGCCCATCTCGAGTCTCGGACGGTCGGAGTAGATGGCACCTTGGCGTTCCATCTGCTGCATAACATCCGCCGAGTTGACAATTACCAAGGGCTGACCCATGAGAGACACCGAACAGATACCACCTGACGACCATATTTCAGCATACTGAACTAAAGGCAAGGATGGTATGCAGATACAGACCGTACTTGTGACCCCATTCAGCATAGGTCAACCAGTCCTTGCCTTCGGTGGGCATAATCGAGTATATTCTAAAAGACAGTCGTCTGTTGTGCTGTGATTTGTGGAGCCGCCCAGACGTACCCCAATGACGGGCAAGCCCTTTGGCCCTGGTGGAAGTGGCGCACGGGAGGTCGCCTTAATAGATAGTGTACAAGGGTACTAACGAAGACAAGACAAAAGATGTAAACGAGAGGCATGTGGTGAAGAGAGAGAGAAGCAGGAGGTGGGAGGGCTGGACGCTCTCGTCAGAGTAAATAGTCGACTCTGTAATTGGAGCTGCCCTGACGCGCAATTTGAACTGCAAGCTTTGAGTTTAGCGGAGAAGCCTGTCCAATAATACGGACTCTATACCAGCCTGCTATAGCGATCCATAGTTTCCATTGAGGGCGAATCAAGGACCATTTTGACTGTCATGTAGCAGCAGGCTAGACTCGCAGAAGACGGTGATGTTCTTTTTCATCACAGAAGGAAGAAACAAAAAAGATTGACGTCCACTCTTGCCCCAAGCAGCTCCAAATTGAAAGGACGGATGTAGACAAAAGCAGAACAAGGCAGGTTCAGACTCCGACCCGGACCGACGCGTGGTGCGATCGTTTCCTTCTTCGAGCTTCCATCATCTCGACGACAGAATTGACAGGTATGAAGAAGGGATATCTTGTGGCATGTACTGTAGTTCTGACTGAGCAACAGACCTTTTTCAACATGCTGACCCATCGCTTACGCGGGCCATGCTTCCACGGCTTCAGCATCCTCAGTCTGAGTCAGTGCCTGTGAACGACGTATCCCCGGCATGCCAGTGGAGAGGCACAATCCTTAGAACTCAGAACTATTAAAACCATCAGAAAGCGAAATTTGCTGAACCGACTGTTTGGTTAATTCCCACTTCGGATTCCTTTCTTATGACAGACAATATCACACGAAGCATCGAAGCAACTCGTTGTAGACGATACGAAGATGCAGAGTTACGAATATTAACAGGCCTAAACTTCGACGAGATGCCTCTGCGCGTTCGTTTCCCAACTCTTCACCCTACTCTCAACTTTTCGCGATGATGCCCCCAGCCACTCTCCAGAGCCCAGGCGAACAAAACCCCCTCGATAACACGTAGGTGCACCAAAAAATCCGCGTCCTTCACTGTCTGAAAGGCTTTTAGAATGGGTGTCATGCTCATCGGTGTGATCGTGAGTGCCGTTCTGTACGGGGTCTCTATCGGACAGACTTTGTACTATTATACCAGTACGTATTCGTCCTTGTTCACGTGCATTATTCCTCACCTCCCCCACAGCATACTCCAAGGACGCTTGGTATCTTAAATTGCTAGTGTGTCCGCTTACTTCGAGCGTGACGGAACCGAGTTTATTATCGTTAATCAGGTCGCCACCACTGTCTTTTTCGACACTATTCATCTAATCTTTATAACCCAAACTAGTACGTGTCCTTTCATCTTCGTCGTGATCGCTCTGATTTCGTCGATCTAGTGTACCATTACTTGATCCTTCATTATTAGTTCGTCAGGGGTTCCAGTTCAACGTACCCGTGCTGACTGGCATCTTGTAGCGAACCCACTGCTCTGACGAAGATAGTCTGGTGGGTCTATTACTCCAACTGGAAAGACCTTGCCTGATGTTCACATACTGTAGGAGCGTTGTTATGGAGGCCCTTCCAACTGTGAGGCTGTTTCTCCAAAGGAGGTTGAACGATCGGCTGACTTTCTGTAGGGAGTCACCGGCGCGCTAGTCCAATGGTACGCCTGCCACGCCCGTTTTCTGGGTACTGGTAACCAATCTCGCTCAGCTTCTACACCTTCCGTGTATACCACCGTGCGTTCCTTCTCCATTCGTTATGTTGCTGTCCATAACGAAGTCATGAAGTCAGCAAGAAGAATATCATTTTGACAAGCGTCATCTTGCTTTTGGTTGTCGGAAACGCAGGTTAGTGCATCCCGGGCTCCATCCTTCCTTCGCTGAGGTTCTTTTGTTCTAGGTTGTGGGACTGGTCAGTATCGGCATCGTCTACCGTAGACATTTCTAACGCAATTGTCTTCCTCCGTAGGATGGGTCATACTCGCCATGTACAAAAAGAGCTACAGCGGACTCCTGGATATCAATGTCAGTGTTCAAAAAGCGGATGCTCCGGAACTGACGCGTTCACCAAAAGGCTCTCACTATGACGATCAATGCACTCTCAGTAGGAGCCGATGTTCTGATTTCCCTGAGCCTGTGTATCATATTCCAGACGTCGAAGACAGGCTTCCGGAGATCCGACAGCATGCTCACTAAACTTGTACGGTTTTGTCCTGCTTTCGCTGCATTTGTCATTCAAAAACCCAACAGACTATATTCTTCATGAACACCGGACTGTAAGCTGTTTCATGCAGTGATGGTTCTGAAAGCTGATGCTATGTTCTCGCACTGCCAGAGCTACAAGGTAATTGGCATTCATTCATCGATGGCTCTCGCTCATCGTGTTACTAGTATGTGCGCCATTGGTTCGCTTGTATCAGTAAGGTGTCAAATTCAAGCAATCAAGAGTTACTAACGACTGCCAGCTCGCCGCATCGCCGACTTCTCTCATATACGCTCTTTGGTATTTCTGTATCGGCCGTCGTGAGTAAATTCGTCCATCACGTTCGCTCCACTTCAAAGCCCAATCAGTGTACGCCAACTCGCTCCTCGCGGCCCTCAACGCTCGTAACATCATCCGGGGACGGACGGAAGACGTCGATGAAATCTCGTTTCAAACAGTGACGTCTGTTGGCCCCATGAGCCATGTCAACTCAAATGGTCGGACGCCAAATATCTCTATCCGAATCGATACCACGCAACAATACGATGCAGAAATGGCGCTTGAGCGAAAGGAAGCCGCTTCCACGGTTGGTTTTATCGGACTCAGTAAGACGCGATGTTCATAACATGTCTAGATCAAACGCTCGCCGTCCGCAGCTTAGGCGGGGGACCCACACTCTTTAACATTCTTGTACGTATTCTGCGCTTAATACCGAGCGCGCAGCTAAACGGATGTGCATAGACTTCGTACGTCCTTAATCGACGACCGTTTGTTTATGCTGCGTACTGGATTAGTTGGAATCAAGTTAATTTGGTGAAGACGTACCAGTCAGACCGACAGCGAAGCCGCAAGAGAAACAAGTACAGTGTACTTCTTCGACCAAGTCCTTCAACTCTGCAATCTCCTCGTCACTTCCCTCGAAGCACAACGCGGCTGATATGAACTTCAATCGTGCACGTCGGCACTTCGCAAGCGCCATCAGATCCGCGAACTCGTACGCTCGCTCGACCGCCAAATGCACCAAACCGGGGCAGAGCGACGCATCACAAGCTAGTGCGGCAGTAATCCCGGTGTCCTCGTCGTGCATGAACCGAACGACATTCGGCAACCTCGCAAGCCAGCGTATAAACGCGTCAACATCGCTCTCCTTCAAGCTACCACGAATATCAATGGACTGGAGGTTGACGGGAAGCCACTCCGGTTGGCTCCACTGCATGAAAACGACCTGCCAAGATCCCCACCTGGGCGCCATCTCGCAATCTACTATCATCAGGTTCTGTAAGGAGGGTAATTTCATGCTGGCGAGGAAATGCGGGGCCCAGCGCACGCGCGTGAGGTCGAGCTCGGTTACGTGGCTTAAAGTGAGAGTCGGTAGGGCATCGGTGACGGGGAGGAGGCATTGGATGGTGTCCAAACATATGCGCGCCGTGTTAGGGAGACGGGAAAGGATACCGAGTAACGCCTGCGTCGGGATGTCGTGTTGACAATAGTGACGGCCGTTGTGCTCCAGGCGCCCATGTAGATGGCTCAGCTCAAAGTCGGTGATGCTGGGAACGATGAGGCTCTGTACTTCCTTGGTGCACAGCCCGTCGGCGCTGAAGAAGCGCAATTTGGGAGGCGTGGTCTCCCAGAACGACGAGGACGCGAGCTTGGGATCGCCAGCAGCGACGTGAAGCGCGTCCAGACGCGTAAGATCGTCCCTCCGGCTTGGGTGGATCTTATACATGACGCGCATAGGTACTGCGGCGTATACCCAGTTTTCGGCCGTGGTGAGGAGAATGGTCTCCAGTTCGGTGCCATTGTTACGGCCCATATAACGGGGAATGGTAACGCAGAGAGGAGCTGCTTTAGCGCGCGCGAGCTGTCGTTTAACGGCGGATGGTGAAACGCGGTTGAGATCAATGATTCCGAAGAGACGAGGCGTGAAGAGGATGATTTCGTTCCAGGTCTGGCAGGTAAGTCGAAGGGGAGGGAGGAATTGGATCCCCCACTTGAAGATACCAATTTCGAAGGCTCTAGCAAGGAGCTCAGATGGGAGTTCGTTGATTAACGACATGGCAGGAAAGTGGGAAAGTGGCTGGGGTGTGTATGAGGTATGTTGGTGTCCAGCACTGACATTTTAAAGCTCGACGACTTCTTGACAAGGGAAGGGACATGCGCCGCCGCTAGCTGTCAAATTGACATGCGTCGGAGTCAGTACGACGGAGAAAAGATCGACAGTGATCGGAGTTCCCTGACCCAGCGGTTCCGAGAGGTTGTGTGAATGCTGCTAACTTGGGACGAAATTTTGGGGTTTTCCAGAGGATTTCGACTCAGGGTTTGGCGAACATTTGGGTTTTTGAGGGGCCTTTGGTAACATTTTTTTGCGAAAATGTTGCAACAGGTACTGCACAGAGGTAATTCTGCATTGAAATAGCTCGTACCAGTCTAGAAAAGGAAGAAAAACGGGCTACCGATTGGTGTGGCGCTCCAAAAAAAGTGTCACATGCGTCACGTGAGGTGACAAACTCGCGATTTTTGAAGGGAACCTCGGTCGCCGGCGGTCTGGGGGAGCTTCCCGGGGCCTGTCAACATATGGTACGGACTGTCTGGAATGTCATTCACTCCGGCGACGTACAGTGGCGACGAACCACCCGTCCTCTCCTCCACGGCGGATTCGCTAATTCCAACTACTTCCCCACCAGATCTGGTCCTTGTCTGAATATCCATAGATCACCGTGGACATGGTAGATCCCCCGATGGACCAGTGCCTATCACATGGCGCTTGATGTCGTAGACTCGTAGCGGTTCTCGACCGCTTGAACGTACCTAGAATCATGCCATGACAAGTAACGGCTCCAATAGCGCCAGGTTCACCGTTAACGTTCAGTGCGCGCGATTGGACATTAATTAGGCAACGACTGGAAGATAAAGGATAAGATCATTTTCCAAGTTGGCATACAGACGAGAGAAAAACAACAGAGCAATAGCAGCGGATATCAAGTAGCGAGATGTATAGTAGCAGATGTGTGGCGAGATGTATGTACGTAGTACGACAGATACTTAGCAAGATTATAGGCCTCAAGATAGCAAAAGCAACATTCAACAATGGACGAGAGCAGGAATAACGGCAAAGCAACTCCAACGATGGTCAGCAATTATAACGAGCTCGAGACAAACTGACTAGAATCTAAAATTTCTGAGGTGCCCCATAGCGCAGCGCATCTTCAGCCGCATGGCGCGCGCTTCGTGAATGCACGATATCAATACAGCGCTGCGCGAGGAGGTATGCCGGAGGAACATACTCCTTGAGCTGTTGCTCCCTTACCCTTCTCGAGGATTTCCGCTTGGACGCGGCTGGAGGTGGAGCGAGGTTCTCCTTGTCGATGACCCGTTTGGGACGGGGGTTTGTTTTCTTCACGCGATTTGTGAAGACGCGATAGTAATCGGGCGTAAGAGTCTGGAGAGGAAGAAGAGGTGCCGATGCTGAGGTTGAGAGCTTGCTGTTCTTCTTCGCTTTCTGGGCCTGTATTTTCTTAGGAGTTGGCGGAGTGTAGGTGATGATGGGTGCGGTAGAGACCTGTGGCCTAACGACTGGTGCATGTGTTTCGGGATCCTCTGCACATACGACAGCAGGATTAACTTGTGAAGAAGCCTGAGATGGCAAGCAGTCCTCGGACTGAACGAGAGCCGTTGATGTGAGGCCTCGGCGTCTTCTGAGGCCGGAATATTTGGTGGAAGGGAGGGATGGGAGTGCGTCGCGCCCGGATTTAGGGGCGGAAGGGGTGATTCAATTGTTGGCGCTGGGCTTGCAAAAGCAGCCTTCTGCGAGAAGAAGAGCTCCGTTGGGAGATACATCGGCTCCCAAACCGAAGGCTTGAACTAGAACTACTGTAAGCGTCGAGTCCTGATTAAAGGAGCCACCTTACGATGTAGGACTCTTCATCCTCTTTGACATGAGCATTCCTGGTCTTGGCCTTGTAAACTTCGACAACGGCCCAAGCACTCACGAGGAGAAGGAAGAGCACCGAGGTGATGATAATGGTGTGGATGAATGCGATGACGGCCATGGTGGTAGGAATGAGAGCTTGGGATTAGACTAGTTTCGCCCGTGCTGGCTTTTCGAAGTCTCTGGGTTCGCTCCTATTGGTAAGCAGAGACAGAAAGCCGTCTCAGTGAGAGCGCCGCACGGCGCGCGTTCCGACTCGCGAGTGGCCCAGAGGGCTCGTGCTAGTCAATTGAATTTGATGCGTTAGATATGCAAAGATGACATGGACAACTTACGAGCCTGATCGTGTCGCAGGAAAGTGGATGTGAATTTCGCATACGACAAACAATTTCGGCAGTCTCTATTAGTGTACTAATAAGTCACTGAGAGAGTACTTGAAAAAAAGGAAAGACTCGGCAAAACCGTCCTTTGGTTGACATTGGAACAATCACGTTCCAAAGGAAAGCAACTAGGGATTCAACGCGTCTCCATTTCGCAGGCAAGCCAGATCGAGTTCACTCCAGAGTCCAGATGGTATGCACACGGGAGATGTGTACACAAGGCGGGCGACTTGTGAGGATCACGTCAAACATCATGGTGGTCATGAAGAGAGTGAGTTCGAATTCCAGAAACCGCGGTAGCACGCTTTGGGAAGTGCTCATGTCATTGCTGTTACGCTCCTCTTATCATCACTCTGCGACATAGTGGTCCTCCCGTTCGCATCTCCAGAGCATATTAGACACAAGCCAGCTTTGTGTACCCCACGAAATATTTGCATCTCTTACCGCCACAAAAGACAAGGTGCGTAACGGCGCAAACGCTGCGCGGACACGATATACTAACGTCGCCTCTGTAACTATTCTACAAAGAGCAGAAAAGAGTCCGCAAGGAAGTAATGAGCTTTATCGTTGAGTAGTAATTGGCCTTACACCTTCAGCACCTGCGTTGAGTGCCTCTTTGCGTTCGGCGCGAGTTACAATACTTCCAAGGACCAGAAGGATACCGAGAAGAATCCTGTGGACGCCGATTTATCCAAGTGCGGGAGGCAGAAAACACAGCGCTGTCGCCCACGCCGGAGGATTCAGAGTACGATGTGTTCTCCAAGAAGATCATGACCATGATCTAAACCAGTGTGATTCGTCCTCGTTCCAGCGCATACCCACAGCGATAGTCCCTATGCTCCTCTTATTTTCATTGTGGCGTAAGAGAAGGAAGTGATACTTCAGCATGATGTACCTTTCGCTCTTCGAGACTGGCTGAATCATTTCCACCTCAGCCTCTTTTCTGACTTGTAGACATACTTTTTCAGATCCCATTGTCACAGCTGATCCTTCTTCCTGGAGTGGGCTATTTTGCGTGCGTCGTTAGAAAGTACGTGCAGAACCTGCAGCCGAATAACTTAGTGTCAGATTCCTATAGGATCCCGCTATGTTTAGCGCGATGCTCACTCGGGTGTTGGCATGTCATTGAAAGAGTCCGTGAAGTGGCCTTGTGCTACGTTTTCTGTTCAGAGAGTGTGATTATGCATTGTGATCGAATGAATGTAATCTGTGGTAGCATCGTATTGTAAAGTCCTCGTCCCATATCAGTCCTTCAGCATATGTACACCATTATGTAGCCCTATATGTATGTAGAATCGCGAAGAAGCGTGAGTTAGGATAAGGAGTGTGTGCGTCGTGGGTACCGTATCAAAAATAGCTCTGAACAGAGGGCGCTCTAGATGGCGCTGTCGAAGTAGTACCTGCTCTCGACCCTGTTCTAGATAACGGAAATGGATGGACTCTGCCCCTTTGATATTTTGGTGGCGGAAAAGAAAGATACACAGACGATCCCGCAGACGAGCTGGACTCCCGCCCGCCTCGCCTCGCAGTCACCGCCGATTTCGACCTCTGCAGCCCGGCGCCCACCCGGACGTTTGAATTCGGCTCCTCCGAGGCCGCACTCCGCAATGAGACGGCATGGCTATGTGACCGAGTGTGGCCGCGCACATCATCGGCTTTCAGATTTTGGAGGCTCGCCTTCCGGCGAGGCATGATGGGGAGACTCGGCGCGGATGCCTGTGCAGCGTGCAGATCATACATCGATCTTGGACCAGAGAGAGAGATGGGAGGCGGCGGCGGCGACACTTGTGGTGGTTGTCGCGGCGGCGGCGGGGCCTCGTGATTTGTTAAATCCCAACGCCCATCTGGTCGTGGAAGCGGCCGTCTCGGGAGAGGTGGTCGACGTTCCGACTGGGAGCGTTTCAGCGATAGATTCGGAGTCGAGGTTGACATGCTCCCCGTGCGGTAGAGCGACCGGGCGGAGCTCGTACGCTCCAAGAGTCGCTGCTTCTGATTACTCGCCTCTGCCCCCAGCTCCGTCCTTGTACGTTGATTCAAGGGCGGAACCACTATCGCTTCACGAAGCGGATACTCCCTAATCCTCTCTGGCGCATCAAAGTCCATCATGCCATCATCTTGATCCTCCTTTCCTTTTCGAGTAAGCCGGCCCCATATTCTTCCCAGCGATTTTGGGGTACTGAGTCGGAATGAGAACATCCTCCGATGGCCGAATGTCGGGGTATTCGCAAGTGCGTCCTCATCTCGGATGTCCACACTCTGAGCTGTCGACTTGCGCAGCTTCTTCCGTTTCTGCAGCTTGAGCAAAAGGACTGAAGGGGATGCCGGCGGTTCCGTTGATGCAGGAGATGTGCGAATGTGGGCATTCAAGGGACCAGGCGAAGGTACGGCTCCAAAGCGCCGCCTGTTAACCTTGAGGTCGGGGCTGGATGTGTTGGAGAAGGAATAGATGGGATTGTCTGACGCCCGTGTCAACGTCCAATCGGTTGAAGTATCGCTCGCGCTCTAAACAACATTCAGGACGTGTAAACGAAGTGACGAGCAGTTCGCACCTTGGAATGGCGCGCGTAAACTGTCAATAATATCCCACGAGACGCTGTCTCCCACCAAGGGTAGCATGAGATGCTGTGTGTTGGGTCGCGTTATGCCTTTGGACTCGAACGTCGACGCTCTAGAGGACTCAGACCCAGCCATCCAGTGGGCAAGAGGTTGCACAGAACCACGGGAACTCCATTCGGGGTGTGCACCCTTATATGAGTGATCAGAACCGCGACCACGACATCTCATCATCCCCTTGGCGACATTCCACAAGTTCGGTCGTGCTCGTCTTTGATACACCTGTCATATTAATATTCAAGGGTGTGTCGCGCCGCTGGTCAAACAGCGGTTGAGCCGAACTAGCGAGTCTGGTCTCCACGGCTTCTTTGATTCGTGTGTGAGTTAAGATGCCATTAAAGTACATGAAGAACTTATTACTAGAGATATAAGGTATGTATCCAACGTCAGTTATGAATCCGAACGACGTGTGTGCAATGCGCCGTCGCCTACTGCGGTGGCGCCATAACGGTCCCTCAGAGCTGATTCTGCAACCTCTCGTGATGGGACGCGTCTGAAGGTCACACTCGTTCCTGAGAGCGGTTTGGTAGGGAACGGAATCTGTCGTCCTTGCTGGGATGGTGATCTAGAGAGTGATGCTGTTCTCTTGGGCAATGGTGACATCTCGACCGGAGACCTTGAGGATGATGATGATCCGTCGAATGACATTGGGCGTGGCAAAGCTAGCGCGTCGTCATTGTCAAGGAGGTTTAAACTCTTTCGAGCCTTGGATATTGACACCGGATACATTTGTCGCCCAGAGGCGTACTGATGAAGCAGAGCATCCGGTGTAGGCGGGTCATACGGGGAGGGATTGATGGTCTGGAATTGTGGTACCACGAAAAGGAAAGGAGAGGAAGGGAGAGATGTCACAGAGTTGGATCTCCGAGAAGTGGATATTTTGGGTATGATACGAAGGGACTTGGGTCGGCGCAGAGATCTGAATTTGCTGAACATCGCCTTCAGAAAAATGAATTGAGCAAAGATAGGACACTTACGGAGAAGAGTCATGAGATTGAGAAGGGACTGCGGGTTGGGTCCATGAAGGGCCTGGATCAACATCCAATGACGGTCGAGTTACCTCCTCCCAGTCCCACTCTGAGTCCGACAGCGCCACACTATCAGAGGGTGCGAGAGCCTTCCGCTGCCTACGAAAGAACGAGCCGCCCTTGGACACCGTAGACGCTGTATCTGTATCAGTCACCGTTTTGGTGGACCGTTTGCGGAGACGGGAGGGTTTCCGGGTACGCTTGGTAGACGACGTCGATACATATCCCTCGTCGGTCTCCTGTGAAACCTTGCGCGACATCTTTCTGGGAGAAAAGCGGGATTTTATCTGGGAAAGCTTGGAGGTGCGCGATTTTTTTGGCGTCGACTGGACGCTGCTCGACGGCGTTGACGGGAAACTCGTCGTATTCGCTCCCCCTCGGTCTCCGTTGATAGTCCGCACCTCCACATCGTCTCCTATGTCCTCAATGTCTGCCTGTGCTCCCGAATCTTCAAATAGCAGATCGCTAATGGCGCGGTTCTCGTCCAAAATTCCAAGTTCCACAAAGGCGTCAAAAACAGAGGCGCGCAGAGTGTCGCGCTCGGACATGGTTGTTTGGAATCAAAAAGCGGTGAAGGGTCTGTTTCAGTCAATCACGCGGCAAAAAACACACTCAAATCAAAGCGTCACCTTGTCAACCAAACCAGTCACTGGTGGTTTCCTTCAGAAGCCAGTCTTTCATCAGATCAGAAAGGTCGAAAGAACAGCGAGTGAACAGTGGATGCGTGTTGACGAGGAGGTTATCCAGACTGAGCGCAGTTGAGCGCGTGTCCGTGGCAGATGGGAAAAGGCAGACCGCATTAGGGAAATGTTCCCACATTGCCACATTTCAAATCAGCACCTGGGTCAACACTCGGTTGAGCAGCGCAGGCTCGCAGCCAGGTCGCAGCTGTTCAGTCGCATAGTTGTAGCACTGTCAGTGTTGTGGGCATGATGAGAGTAAAGACTGAAGTGAACGTGACCGTGAGTCAAGTTGAGTTTGGTTGATCGTGATACAGCTGACCAAAATACGTTCACAGACGCATCTCTTTGCATCACTCGTCCGGGAGCGCGTCGACTCGACGGTATCTGCAACGTCGACGGTTTTGTTTTCCACTATCTACACTTCAATTCGACTGACGACCTCACTCGCTGTTCGCAGACGGATCACGTACTGACACTACTGCTTAGCTCGTAAACCAGCCTCTACGAGAGAAAAAGAGAATGCGCGTTTTGTCTCTGTGTAGAGTCTGGAACGTATTAGTAGGGACCGTAGTAGCACTGCCTCGGAGTTTGAAATAATGTGATTGCCACCGCTGCCGTCGGGCATAAGTCCGTATTCGGTTGTGATTGGCAGTCGTACTTTTCCTCTAACCAGGACAATGAATGCACCGGACGCGTTGAACATCTCAGCCATCCTCTGGCTCATCCTCTTCGTCGGCTTGGTCACTGGATTGAGCACGGTGCGGCGGGGAAGTCTGTCACCGGGGGTGGGAGAGGGATCACGGTCTTGGAAGACATTAAATATGCATTGGAGTTCATACAGGTAGCCGGAACGAGCACGTTATAGCAAAGCAAGAAAACGCGTTGAAGAGGATGATGGTGGAAGCCAAGAGGGAGCGCGATCACATCGATGGAGATCTCCGAGGAAGTCTGCCAGCTCGGCCCGTAACGGCCATCATGTATTTTCAAGCTCCGAGGCAGTGCTACTACGTTCTCTACTAATAAAGCCTAGACTAACTACTGCTGTGCAATGTCAACCCGGTTAAATATCCGCATTGAATAGACGTACGGGAAGGTGTTCACAGGCCGTGTCGTCCGCAGTCACAATACAATGGTACGTACGTCTCCTGCCGGCTTGCCTCGTCTTGGCAGTCTTGAAGTGAGGTGTCGTCGTCGCTCGACGTGTTCTTTCGGCACGACCTATGCTTCCTCCGAGCCTGCCAAACGCCATCGCGCCACATTATTTCTATTGCGTTTTGATCAGGTTCTGATCAGTCTAACGCAATCCTCGTGGCACTCGAGTCGCGTCGATAATATGTAAGCCAGCGCATTGACATCTTGATCACTATCATACGGTGACTATCCCATAAACTCGCAATGGCTCAACCTCAGATTCTCAAGTTCGCTTTCTGCTTGGCTGATGATGTGACGCTCTCAGATTTCATCCCGCCTTCTGAGATCCTGGCGGGTTCGTCGCGCTCTGATCATCATCCATCTTCAGATCTCACGATATATGTCCAGGTCTCAACTTCGCTGACACACCCATGTGTCCCGCAGAGCTGACAGGACCGGTACCGTATCGCGTCAAATTCGACTTCCTCTCCTACCATGGAGCCAGTGAAGAGCATTACCGCCCCCACGGGATCACCGTCAACCCCACCCAGACGTACGCCGGCGCGCTAGCAGCGGAACGCAATACGACGTCTTGTGGGTTCCGGCTGGTATGTCCCTCACCGCGTGCCTTGGCTGTTAATGGTAAACTTGAACCAGGCCCCCTCCCCGACTTCGTCACGGGTGAAGACAAGACTTCCAAGGCCGAGATCGAGTTCATCAAAGCTCAAGCGCCCAAAGCCAAATACATCTGCTCCGTCTGCGGTGGTAGCTCTATCCTCGCCGCGGCGGGTGTACTGAGCGGAAAAAAAGCGACCACAAATAAAGCATTCTACAAGATGATCGTGGTTCGTACAGTTTGACTAGTTTCGTGGGACGGCATTTCTTATACACTCGGGATTGACAGGCTGCGACTCCCAAGGACATCAACTGGGTTGCAGAAGCGCGTTGGGTGATTGATGGAAATATTTGGACTAGCTCAGGAGTTAGTGCTGGTATGTTTGCTTCAACGAATGCACAGGAACCTCTGCTAACTGTCGATAGGATCCGACATGGCACTTGCCTTCGTCGCCCATCTCGTTGGTGACAAAATGGCGACCCTGCTTCGCGGCCAGATGGAGGTGACTGAGCATGGTCAAGATGATGATCCGTTCGCCAAGTTCCATGGTCTGGTGTAGATGAAAGTGGCGCCAAAGTCTTGCATGTAAATTTAACTGTGAAAATCAACGATTTGGATACGAGAGATTAGCAGCGCGCAAGACGGCTGTTACTGCTAACGTTGAATGAGCAGCTATCCTGAGCCAGAAGCTTCGTGTTATTGTGTGGCAGACCAAGGGAAGACAAAGAGGAGCCTCAAAGGAGGTAAGACGGTCTGTGTCATGGGATATCTTTTCCGGACTATGTTGTTCGTTCTACCATCGAAGACAAGGGCATCCAACAACGTCCGAGCAATGGACACACACGCCTGGGACTTTGGACATCGCACCCTGGCTCTGTTACGGAGAACAATAGTATGAATCTAGGGATGATTCCGTCTAGGGAAACAGTTGGCTTACGTGAGTTCGGGTAGTCTCTCATTATATGCCACTGAAGTTGTGGTTTGTTCGAAAGACAGAGCGATCTGGGCGGTGGCCAATTTGGGCCAAGTGTACACGATCACGTGTTGTCAGACAGCTCTGTCTCTGAGTCTTACCGTCATCCTCACTTTCGTGTGCCCGGCTTCGTCGCAGACCTGTTAACAGATCTTACGCTATACGATTCAGCTGCTCAAAACAATGTCTATATTGTTGGAAGATCAAGTGCCTCACTGCACCCGATACCGGTACTTCCCGATGCCGGCGCACTCCACCGGTGATCACCACCGACTCGCCACCATTCCCTCCGTAGTTTATGTCATGGCTCCGATTGATATTTATAGGACCACCTGTAGAGTACAAAAGCCCTGTATGTAGTCAGTTTGTAGTCAGTAGAATCTAGTTTCGAATTTGCGGGTATTCGCACCTGTCCAGTCCCGCCAAGTTCCAACTCACGTTCATCGACCGCGTCGCTCTCGTTTTCTCACATATATCTCTAGAACTTCCTTTGCCGCTTTTGCAAGGAGACAAAGACGCCACAAAGAAGCACTGCAGGGCTGCGACTTACTACACGAGGACTTCATTGACCATTCTGATCAATGGAGAGGCGACTGACCATTGCTTTACTGATATCTCCGAATAGTACAAGAACAGCCACAGTTTTCGACTATAAAGCTGTGAGAATGGGTGTCTCCCTCTTTCTTCAGGACCCCAGGGACAGGTTACCACTCCCATCACTCCTACCTTGCTTCTTCTCTGAGACGTTTTCTGTTTACAGGACCGACCGATGAGCCGACGGACCGAACGACGAGCGAGCCGACGAGCCGACACCGAGGAAGGACGGAGGATGACAGCCAGGACGACGCCTGGCTGTCGATGAGAGGACTTGTGTGTTGTCCCCACTTTCTGTTTATCGCTCACTGCTGATCATTGCATCTAGGGGATAGTCCTCTCATCAACCCACAGTGCGCCTCAGCTTTCTCGTCATTGTTGCCGTCGCTCACTTTGCTTTTAGGACGACATCACGATAGAGGGATGCCGCATTTCGCCGTCGATACGGGCGTGTGCTCTCATTCGGAGGTCACAAGGCGGCGGAGTGTATGCGTGCCATTCTTGTCTTCCCGCCCTCTGCGCGTTGAGGCCGTCGAGCCATTCTGACGGCATAGCGTTATGGTCGACAGTGGGTGCCGCCCATCCTCTGACGAGTCTCGCCCCTCCAAACCCACTGCGGCGTCAGCTGGCCTGACGTACGTGGTGGCCGCGGTTGTGGATCGCACTTTCCTTCGTGCTCTCTGGATCTGATGTGTGCGCCGCCGCGCCTCCCAGGGGTGGGGTTGCGGGCAGTACGTCTGTCGACGCTCGTGGTTCGCCCACAGCAGCAGCAACGTCCGGCCATGAGGTTAAACGGGTCGTATCTTTTCGCCTATGCTGTGGGGTCGGAGCGTCCCCTCGTGCGTGTAGGTGAGGGATGCGGGATTGGTTCTACCCTGATTGAACCCGTCCGTTCGGCCTGCGCCTATTGGGGGTGAGCTCAGCAAAAGGCCCTCGGGTGCAGGTCGGCGGGGAGGTGTGATGGTTGTAAGTGGCCATCAAGTTTTGCGAGTGTCTTCTTGGTGCTGACGCACCTTATAGTCTGCTATTGCATTGACACTGGGGCTCGCAGCGTACTCGCCACACGATGCGGGTTTGACGTCTATGGGCGTCGGGGGCTTGCTGCGCAACAAATCACCCGGTTCCTGGAATCGGTCACTTTCAAGCAGTGTTCCGCACGCTCCCTTGTCGTGGGTTCTGGGCTTAACCTTCGGGTGACCAAACAGCGTGTTAAACCGGCGTGAGCCTAAATCTGAGTTTCTGAGGTGATACCTTATTTTCTTCTGTGTCTTTTTGCGGTTTCGGACAAAGAGGACTCAAAAACTCGCCGACTCCCAAGGTGTGAATTTGCTGCTTTGAGTCTGAAACTTCTCTTAGAACATATGAGGTGTTCACTGGAATCCTTGAAGTGTGTCTCTTCGTCTTCGACAGCCGGTGCCGATACCATCGCATTCCTAATTTACACGGCTCCTTGCTATGAGTCAACGATTTTACAAATGTTTCCGCTGATCTATGTGTTATACATGAAAGCGGTCTATGTACGAGATACACCGGAGTCCTGCATGAAATCCAGTCATCTGCACGTTCCATCACCAGAGAATGAAACTACACTTACTACACAAATGCTGAGGAATGTAATATGGACCAGCCACTACATCACCATGCTAGGGAGTGTCCTGTCGAATACATGCGCACTATGAGATCGGAAGAGAAACAAGGCTGAATGAACGAACCATGGCTCCCGCGTCCTTTTGCTCTAGTGCCATTTCTGACGCATATTGCTGCATGGTATCGATTCTAATGGAGATGTTCGGCGTGCGCGCGCTTGAACTTGCCCGGCTCGTGGGCACTGTCGGGGGTGAGAGCTCATCGAGATCTGCAGTCTGTCCGCGAATGATGTTGCGCGCGTTGAGCGCCGCGAGGAGGGAGTTGGTGTACACTGGAGGAGATGTGAACTTCTGAAGAAGTGGAGTGGCGCATTTTGACTCACGTCGACCAATGCAGAAGTACCACAGGGCATAAACGAGAGAATTTGGGGATACGGCCAGCTATCGCAGAGCGTCAGATATGGCACACCGGCTTCAGTTTTGAGGCTTACCGAGATAAGCGAGCCGACGGCGCACATACTAGCGTTCATAAATCAGATCAGGACGGGGCTTGAGGGAATCAATGATGTGATGTTTACCTCGTAGCCCTGTGAATGTTATAAGCAGGAGTTCGAGTCGAAAGTGATATTTTAGAATGACTTACAATCCAGTGTTCAAGAAGAATATAGTCTAAGGTGACTATAAATTGCGGGTTCGCATCGAGCACGATGAAACATACCAGTTTAGTGAGTATAGTGTCAGACCTTCGGAAGCCTGTTTTCGACCTCTGGAAGATGATACACAGACTAAGGGAAATCAGAACATCGGCAGCTACTGAGAGTGCATTGATAGTCATGGTCATAGCCTTCCCGTGGATGTAAGGTGAGTCCGACAACGCGAAGCCCAAGTAGAGAACACTTACACTGATATCCAACAGGTCCTTATAGCTCTTCTTCGACATGGCGAGCACGACCCATACTAGTGAGGCGACCGGCATGTAAGTATATTGCCGCATAGACATCACCATTAATCGCTGACCTGTCCCGCACCCTAGCCGAGTAAATGTCAACGAGGAAAGACAGACGTTCGCCATGTCCTCACCTGCATTTCCAACAACCAATACCATGATCACGCCCGTCAAGATCAGATTTTTCTTGCTGACTGTACGACAGTTCAGGGAACAGAATGGAGAACCGGGAGGAGCAACTCACGACGGAATACGCGGACGGCGTAGAAGCTGCGTGAAATGAGGCGACATGATCTAACAAGAAACGCGCGAGAGGCTACCATTGCACTAGTGCGCCAGTGACCCCCTGTAGAAGGTCAGTACGTCGTCTAACCGCCTCCGAATAAGCCGACTTACAGTTGGAAGAGCTTCTATTATAACGCCCCTGGCGTAGACCTTCAGGAACCACCGATGGATCGAGATAACAGAGCTGCTCACCATGTCGCTTCCGTAAGAGCAGTAGAATCACTGAAGACGTCCGGTCAGCACGCGATATCTGGGATGGATGGCCACTTACTAGTAGCTAGTTATCAGGTAATGATACACTGACGCGAATGGGATCAGACAAGGACAAGGGAATGACGGACAGACGCGTACTCGTCTGGGTGATGAGGATGAGATGTATAGTGTCGAAGCAGACGGTGATCGCGACCTAGTACTGTTCAGTTATATTCCGGCAATCGATGGGAATGTGACGAACCAGGAGTTTGAGGTACCAAGGGTCTTTCGGGTATTCTTGGAAAAGAGGTGAGTGAAGGCGATGTACCACGTACAAT
>JADNRX010000821.1:0-21292 GCA_015501595.1 Hymenopellis radicata
ACGACCCGACACGCGAGAACACTATAAAACACGTCGCTGCACGGACAGCAGAAGAACGGATCTGGGAACAAGTTCAGCAGATCTACTCAACGAACCGAGCTATCTGAAAAGGAAAAGGAAGAACTGCGAGCAGCCGGGAAGTGCTTCCGTTGTAAGGAACCCGGGCACATGGCCAGACAGTGCCCACAAGGAAAGTTCGTCTCGGGAGGCAAGGGTAACGCACCGCCGGGGATCCAGATCTCGGGTGTCAAATTTGACATGGAAGGTCTTCGCCAGATGGCCAAAGACTCTGAATCAATCGTTTTGAACTCTGTACAGTTTGATGAGAGTCTGTTCACGGACGACATATCACTCACCGTGGAACCGGACACCTCTGAGGATAACGGCGCCGATTTGATGTTGCCGGATTACCTTCTGTACGTTCTGATTAGCCTCGACTGGGACTACATGTCCCCAGACAACGACGTACCTTATTGGCATCCCATTCGTCGCGCTCTACAGGAGTATGGGATTGATTTGCTTGAAATCTTGCAGCAAAACCTTTGGATCCTGGATGGATTCCAGCCGGTGCTACCGGACACGCTTACTACCGACACCTTGGTGGTTATACTGTCTCATATTACTGAGGAGGCCTCTATGAGTGATGAACACGTAGAGACTCACCGTGATGATAGTCATTTGCCATCAGAGTACCTGGAGGTCCGGCGTTTCCTTGAAGAGTACCTGGACAGAAATCAGTTCTTTAGCGATCTCACCAACGAAATTAGCAGTGTCAGAGAACTTACCGAGCTGGAGAATCAACATGACACGTCAGACTCGGAAGACGAGGACGTCAAACTCGGACTCAGACTACGATATTCCGGATCTACTTGATGGATCTGACTCAGAAGATGAGGAAGACTCACCAAAACAGCACACATTTGTAGAAGACATCCAGGAGGATGCTCTTGAGCAATCAGATGAGGTCCCCGCTGGACCGTACAGTTTTAGTACTTCGTATGGTGGTGGCTCATCTGAAGTGTCAGAGGTTACCTCGGTCCTCGGACCCTATCCGAGCCATCCAAATGAGGAGATCGTCGCGTTTGTACCAAAGGATTATCCGTCGTGGGAGTCGAGGCGAGGAATCTGGCGGTACCGGAGGTTCAACGTTCGCCAGTTTGGACTTTCTGACGACCCGCCGCCACGTGCTATAGGTAACTTGCTAGCCAACACAGCGGAATACCATCTTAACAGCTGCGCACCCTACCCAGGCGAAGCAGAACCCATTTCAACAAACTGGGATAGAATTATTGTCTACCGTATATCACCGATACATCATATCATCGTAGATTCATACTATTATGACACTGAATTACCGTCTGAAATAGAAATCCGAACCAGTTGGCTTGAGACCCCGGACTTCTGTATCGTCCAGTGGTACGCAGATGAACGCAGTCGAATGAACGGGCTTACACCACATCTCGACTGGCCCGTAGGCGCACCTTGGAACGGTGCTGGCCGAAATGGGCGATGCATTACTTGAATCAATTGAAGAACTTCTAATAATTCATCAGCCTTTCGCCGGTGACTATGTAACACCTCACAAACCTAACGTTCGGCGATTTGAGGTACGGCGTTCCTGGCCAGACGAAGAATACTTCGAAATCCGAGATAATCACCTAGATTTCGTTATCAAACTGGAAGTTGACCTGATGGAAAACGGACTTTTTGATCTTGCGCGATGGTACCGAGTACAACTGGCGAAAGTCTGGCGCCGGCATGACTGGGTCGATTTCTGGAGGACATTGGTGAGGAATATGATCTGCCAATGTTCGGGTACTTAGACTGGGAAGTTGAATTTCGAGAAGAACTTTGGCTAAACTTACCTCAGTCGTTATACATCACGGCACACGCACCAGTCACGAACGGCGTGGATCACTCACCTGATCCTTCCGATGAAGAACCAGGCGCGTCAACGGGGCTTGAGGTCGGCGGGGTACAGATTCCGAGGACGATGATCCCGGCCGTTCAACGAAACGCGTCTACAGTCAAGGACGCGGGTCGTCGCATCCCGAAGACACTCGTAATCCGCTGCTATATCAACGAGAGCCCAATTCGTGCTCTCATTGACACTGGATCAATGGGTGACTTCCTATCAACAACAGTTGCTGATCAGCTTCGCGTTGAAAAGGAAGAGTTAGCAACACCCTTACCGTTACAGCTCGCCGTTCAAGGCTCGAGATCCAAAATCAATTCACGAGCGAAAGTACTATTTAAGTACCAAGGCATTAACGAGTCGCGATACTTCGACATCGCGAATGTGTCCAACTATGATGCCATTCTCGGGACACCATTCCTGTTCCAGCATGCTGTCACTGTTGGATTTAACGATGCGAAGATCATCATAGGGAGCAACAGAAGCTTACCTATCATTGGAAAGGCAGTGACTCAGCTCGCGTCGAGAGCTGCTGTCATCTATGAGGCCGGGTTAGATATGTACCGGAAGGAATTAATAGAGTACGCCCGACCTCTATTCCTCAAGGCACACCAAACACCGCTGCCACCACTTCGTGACATCAACCATACGATACCGCTCATCGACGAGTCGTTAATCTTGCCTTGGCGCCCGTCTCGATGTCCAGAAAAGTTTATGACCGAATGGGCAGCCAAGCGCGATGCGTACATCAAGTCAGGACGTTGGCGGATGACCAACGCGACAAACACGGTCCCAATGCTATTGATACCTAAGGTAACTGATAAGACAAAGTTACGTGTTGTCGTAGACTTACGCGCGCGGAATGCCAACACACGGAAGATGGCATCACCAATCCCGGTAATAGAAGGTATTCTTCGACGCGTAGCGCGCGGAAAGTATCGCTCGCTGATGGACAGCAGCGACGCATACGAACAAGTACGCGTTGAACCCGCGCACGTGGATAGAACCACAGTATCAACACCTGATGGCAATATGGTCAGTCTGGTGATGCAGCAGGGTGACTGCAACGCCCCCGCTACATTTCAGGCTCTGATGAACCATATTTTCTCACCGTATATAGGACGGTTCATGGACGTGTATCTTGACGACATCATTGTATATTCGGATACCCTAGAAGATCACATGAAGCATGTTAAAATATGCATCGACGTGTTGAGAAGGGAAAAGTTCTACCTTAGTGAACATAAGGTGTTCTTCCTGGCAAAGGAGATCAAGGTCCTCGGCTGAATTATCGACAAGGACGGTATCCGGATGGATCCTGACAAGGTCGATTCAGTCCTCAAGTGGCCGACGCCGACGAATCGCGACTTGCTCAGGGGATTTCTCGGCTCCGTCGGTTATCTTGCAGATGACGCGGGAGCCGTGCGTATACCAATGGGCGTCTTGAGCGTGATTACGGGAGACATGGTTCCATTCCGTTGGGGATACACGGAACAACGAGCCTTCCAAGATGTCAAAGATTGTATTGAGAAGGCACGAAATCATAAGCGAAAGCCACTAGATTACTCACCTGATGCGCCACCAGTTTGGATGGTCACAGACGGATGCAGTACTGGTGTCGCAGGTTTCGTATGTCAAGGCGATGATTGGCGGAAAGCGCCTATTGCGGCGTTCTACTCCGCCAAGCTGAATTCAAGTCAGCAGAATTACACAGTTCTAGAAATTGAGATGTTAGCAGGTGTGGAGATGATGCTACGGCATCGCGACATACTACAGGGACTCCGGTTCACTTGGGTCACTGACCACAAGGCCTTGATTTACCTCCCGACACAGAAAGAACTGAAGGGATGTCAGGCGCGCTGGCTTGAGAAGATCGGCGAGTTCGACTTCACCATAAAGTATGAACCCGGCGAGTCGAACATCGTTGCTGACGCGTTGTCTCGAATATACTCGAACGACGCGCCAGGGACTGTACGTACGCCTAGTGAATATACATATCATGATGTAGTTGATGACGACTCACTTGATAAGGATGACACGCCGGTCGTTGTTGGACTTGAGGCCGAATCGCGTCTGCTAGATCTAAATGCTGCGCTAGTAAGCGAGACGAAATATATCAATAATATGGAACTAACCTCAATGGTCTTGAGAAGTGCCAGCAAGCCCGAAACCAGTACTCAGTTTGCCCGTCGCGTCAAGGATCGTTTCGTTCTTCGAGGCCCTCGAGAACGAAAGGAGGGCGAGGGTACCGACTCGAAAACTTCAAATCCAACATCAGTACCAAGTTCGCCGCTAAAGAACGACATTACCTCGAGTATGAAGGACCTAGAGAACGAAAATCATGAGGCTAGCGTATTAGAAGTACCTAGGCAACCGGAGATCAGCAAAATATGCGAGACAGGGCTTCACGAAAGCCTACAAGGACAAGCAACTATACCTAAAAAGGAAACTTTAAAGACGGAGAAAGATCCCGAACTTGCAGATCCTGTCGCGAATTCCGGTTCGCTGTTTGATGTCTTGTCTGGAGGGCGCGCTGGTATCAATCTTGAGAACGAGATCCGAAACAAGTACGACTCGGATCCTGCATTTCGCGCCGTCTTGAAGAAACCCAAGGATTTCCGAAATTTTGACGTTGAAGACGGTCTTGTTTATATCCGGATGGCTGACGAGCGAAAGCTTCTATGCATTCCTGGTCTATTCCTGAAAGGGAGAAGTATCAGGGAAATAGTGATTGATGAAGCACATTCGTTACTTGCTCACCTTGGCAGTCGGAAAACCTTGCTGTACTT
Source organism: Hymenopellis radicata (assembly GCA_015501595.1). Lineage (NCBI taxonomy): Eukaryota > Fungi > Basidiomycota > Agaricomycetes > Agaricales > Physalacriaceae > Hymenopellis > Hymenopellis radicata. The sequence goes on from JADNRX010000821.1 coordinate 4,705, forward strand.
GCGAGAGTATGTCTGGTGGAAAACAATGGTTAAAGACGTTGAATCGTACTGCAAATCGTGCATTACCTGCTCGAAAACGAAGTCAAGTAACCAGAAACCATATGGACTTCTGCACCCGCTCGGTCCGCCCGTACGACCGTGGGATGTAATTGGTATCGACTTCATGGACCCGTTACCTGTGTCGACGAACAGGGATGGGTCGTTTGACATGCTAGCCGTCATCGTTGACCACCTAACTGGCATGGTTCATCTTGTGCCGGGTCGAATAAATTACAAGGCCCGCGATGTGGCGGAACTTGTCTTCGCGGAGGTGTACAAACACCATGGCCTACCTAAAGCAATAGTTAGCGATCGTGATACGCTGTTCACAAGCACTTTCTGGAACCACTTACACAAGCTGATTGGCACGAAGCTCAAAATGTCGAGCGCGTACCATCCAGAGACTGACGGCATGACCGAACGCGCAAATCGAACCATCGGCCAGATGTTACGGCAGTGTTGTGAAGACTCGCGCTTCCGATTTGCGAGGGCGTGAGGAGTAGGTCGGGTCGAGTGCAAGCTCTGTAACTCTGAGCGCGTAAGAGAACCTGTCACCCAGGTCTGGGTCCTAGCCGTGGAAACGGAAGCAGATATCACTGGTTGCAAAGTTCGGATTTTTTAGGGTTTTTTAAAGTTAAAAATCTTATAGATTTTAAATACTTTTTTTAAGCTAAAATTTTCTAAATAAAATTCTTAAATGTTACACTTGAACTTGTGATACTAAAAATTATGTAAAATCCCAAATTAAGTTGATGAATTTGATTTAGAGTATTTCTTGGATTTTTCACCTATTTTAGAAGGGTAGAATTAGTATAAAAAATTTGAATTCAGGGTTTCAAGTTTTTAAGAAGAAAATTACTAATTAAAGGCAATGATAATATTACTGAAAACAGCAGTATTAAATCCAAGAGGCAAATTATAGATTTTCTAAGAATTTACTTAAGTATTATTTATAGATAGTAATTATATATATATTTAGTAAATTATAAAAGAATTAATATATACTTTCTTTGCAACAGAATTTGCACCAGTGCAAGATAAAAATCCAAAATCCAAAATACAGATTTTTTTAGATAAACAAAGAATAAGAAAGGTAGAAATAAAATATGAAATACTGCAGTCAAAAATCTAAAATTTATTATAGAGATTTATTTTAGTTTATTGACTTTAGAATTCGGAATGTATTAATAGATGTTTATTAGGAAAATATTATAAATATATTCAGTATTATTGTTAGCTGAGAAGATTAGTAAAAAAAGGATTAAAAAATCTAAATTCATATATTTCAGATTTCTTACTTTAAAAGAGTGAAAAATTATAAATAAAGGTAATAAAAAAGATAATATTATATATAGAAATAATTATAGTGAATATGAATATGTGAAATTCAAAATGTAACGCAAAATCAAGAACAAACATAGTATTAGACCTGGATAATACCTGAATGCATCTACACAAAGCAAGCATCGATATGGCTCTGCACCGACTCTGTGAATGAAATTGGTGATCATATTTTGACAGGTGTTATATAGCTTCATTAATTCTGAAGATATAGTTCTGTATTCTTGCAGATTTTTTAGAGGACACAGGTCTAGGAAGTTGCCACAGGTAATCAGGAGGCAGATAAGTAAAAAATCTAAGTTCCGACTTGTGGCATGCTCTAATGCAGGAATGAGCGGATTTTTATATAATACTGTACTAACATGACTGTACATTGCATCTATCAGCCCCCGGATTGGTAATCCGCTTGTCCGGATTGTGAATCCGAGTCCAGAATTCACTTCAGACCCAGCGCACACACTCGTAGTGCGTGTATCAGCCCCCGGATTGGTAATCCGCTTGTCCGGATTGGTAATCCGCTTGTCCGGATTGGGAATCCGAGTCCAGAATTCACTTCAGACACAGCGCAAACACTCGTAGTGCGTGTAACAGCCCCCGGATTGGTAATCCGCTTGTCCGGATTGGGAATCCGAGTCCAGAATTCACTTCAGACACAGCGCACACACCCGTGGTGCATGTATCAGCCCCCGGATTAGTAATCTGCTTGTCCGGATTGTGAATCCGAGTCCAGAATTCACTTCAGCACAGCGCACACACCCGTAGTGCGTGTATCAGCCCCCGGATTGGTAATCCGCTTGTCCGGATTGTGAATCCGAGTCCAGAATTCACTTCAGACACAGCGCAAACACTCGTAGTGCGTGTATCAGCCCTCGGATTGGTAATCCGCTTGTCCGGATTGTGAATCCGAGTCCAGAATTCACTTCAGACACAGCGCACACACCCGTAGTGCGTGTATCAGCCCCCGGATTGGTAATCCGCTTGTCCGGATTGTGAATCCGAGTCCAGAATTCACTTCAGACATGGCGCACACACCCGTAGTGCATGTATCAGCCCTCGGATTAGTAATCCGCTTGTCCGGATTGTGAATCCGAGTCCAGAATTCACTTCAGCTATGGCGCAACACCGTAGTGCGTGTATCAGCCCCGGATTGGTAATCCGCTTGTCCGGATTGTGAATCCGAGTCCAGAATTCACTTCAGCTATGGCGCAAACACCGTAGTGCGTGTATCAGCCCCCGGATTGGTAATCCGCTTGTCCGGATTGTGAATCCGAGTCCAGAATTCACTTCAGACATGGCGCACACACTCGTAGTGCATGTATCAGCCCCCGGATTGGTAATCCGCTTGTCCGGATTGTGAATCCGAGTCCAGAATTCACTTCAGACACAGCGCACACACCCGTAGTGCGTGTATCAGCCCCGGATTGGTAATCCGCTTGTCCGGATTGTGAATCCGAGTCCAGAATTCACTTCAGACACAGCGCACACACCGTAGTGCGTGTATCAGCCCCCGGATTGGTAATCCGCTTGTCCGGATTGTGAATCCGAGTCCAGAATTCACTTCAGACATGGCGCACACACCGTAGTGCGTGTATCAGCCCCCGGATTAGTAATCCGCTTGTCCGGATTGTGAATCCGAGTCCAGAATTCACTTCAGACATGGCGCACACACCCGTAGTGCGTGTATCAGCCCTCGGATTAGTAATCCGCTTGTCCGGATTGTGAATCCGAGTCCAGAATTCACTTCAGACATGCGCACACACCGTAGTGCGTGTATCAGCCCTCGGATTGGTAATCCGCTTGTCCGGATTGGGAATCCGAGTCCAGAATTCACTTCAGCTATGGCGCACACACCCGTAGTGCGTGTATCAGCCCTCGGATTGGTAATCCGCTTGTCCGGATTGTGAATCCGAGTCCAGAATTCACTTCAGCTATGGCGCAAACACTCGTAGTGCGTGTATCAGCCCCCGGATTGGTAATCCGCTTGTCCGGATTGTGAATCCGAGTCCAGAATTCACTTCAGACATAGCGCACACACTCGTAGTGCATGTATCAGCCCTCGGATTAGTAATCCGCTTGTCCGGATTGTGAATCCGAGTCCAGAATTCACTTCAGACACAGCGCACACACCCGTAGTGCGTGTATCAGCCCCCGGATTGGTAATCCGCTTGTCCGGATTGTGAATCCGAGTCCAGAATTCACTTCAGACACAGCGCACACACCCGTAGTGCATGTATCAGCCCTCGGATTAGTAATCTGCTTGTCCGGATTGTGAATCCGAGTCCAGAATTCACTTCAGCCACAGCGCACACACCCGTAGTGTGTGTATCAGCCCTCGGATTGGTAATCCGCTTGTCCGGATTGTGAATCCGAGTCCAGAATTCACTTTAGCTATGGCACACACACCCGTAGTGCATGTATCAGCCCCCGGATTAGTAATCTGCTTGTCCTGATTGGGAATCCACACTCAGAATCCAACTCTGCTTGAGCTCGCACATGATGTTCTGCTTGACTCCACAGTACGGGGAGGTTCAGCCGTCCTTCCTTCCATTCCTCGAATGCTGCGAGTGTTGATGCCCAGTGAAAAAGCCGTTCAGGTGTGTCCAGGTATCCACGGAATTGACAAGGCAACGGTGAAACCCGTCGATGCCTAGTCTGACCTGAATAAAAACGCAAATTTTCGCACCGTCATTCCAGGAATCGCAAGCTTTTCGTGCTAGATTCTCACGGTTAGTGGCAAATCCTGGGCCTGGGCAAATCACAGCGGTTCTGCTCGCAGGCTGCTTTTCATGCTTGCTTTTGGATACACTCAACCATAGAAATAAAATGAAACAGTTGTATTCCTCTACTAGTACTGTGGATAGAATGGTATCCGAGTGTCTTACGCTACAAAATGAAAGAAAGGCCTTCAATCCTATCCCATCCCATACCCGTGCTGCCGTGCATCCCATTGGCAGCGACGTCGTCTATCGGCCCCCTCGTATCTGGGCTGTATTCATTCGCGCTGTGTGGTGTTGGACCCGTGCGCGCGACTTGCGTTCTGGAGCGGCGTTGACGATGTCCTATGTCATTCCTGGATGAGTGTTAGAGATATACTTGGCTCATAACGAGACACGCACCTTATACCAGAGTGGCCGCGGCCACGGCAAGTCGGTCGTACTTGCAGTCGAGGCATCCACGTCAAATTTTTGGGCAGCGCGAGCGCTCCGGAAATGCTGGTTGACAACCTCTGGTCCATGTCTAGACGTCTATTAACAGGGCTTGCTTGCATGCCACATCCGCGACGTACCAATAGGCGGAGAGCATTTGAGTGAATGTGAGAGCGTGTAGAGGAGGGAGGCGGGCGCCGACAAGGTGAGGGAAGGGAACAAAGTGCGAAGTTGATGACAAAAGAATTATATTCAAAAATCGAACGACATGCCCCTAGCCAGCATGGGACTGTGCGAAACCCATTACAGTACCCTGGCCAAAAAAACCACTCAAGTGATGGCAAGGGAGAAAAAGACCGTGAAATTTTGAAGAGATGATGAGACCTGGTAAGAGCGCGTGGACCAAGGTATCACCCGGCTGATCGTGTCGATACCTGGACACACCGGAACGGCTTTTTCACTGGGGTTGATGAGGTGATTGAGGTTGGCTTCACGTTCCGGGCTTGATGCCGATTTTGGAGTGCTGCAGGTGGGATATTGGCGCCTTATGCACCACGAACATTTAGAACAGAAGTAGAATACATTTGAGCGATGTAGATACGTTATGCAACGAACTTATATGAACTAAGTCCGTTGCCAGGCACAGAGCCCCAACTTACCGCATTTGGACTTACCACATTTGGACGTCCCGCCATAGGCGGGAGCGAAATTTTTTACCGTTTTGGGCCATCTGACCCTGAAATTAAGGTCTGTGATGTGTTATGGAAGGGGATAAGTTCGGTTCGGAGGCATCACAAAAAATGTCCAAACCTAGCTAGGCCTAGTTAGGATCGCCACCGTAGCTATGCCTGGCTATGAGGTGCAATCCTAGCTAGGGCCTAGCTAAGTTGGCCTGGCGTAGTTAGAACCTAGCTAAGAGATAGCTAGTACTTACTGAGTCCCTAATCTCATCCTAACTTTGACATTAGTTACGGTGGTGTTCGTAACTCCGCCTAGCTACGAATGCCATCATAAGTAGGCATAGCTAAGAGATAGCTAGCGCGTACTGAGTCCCTAATCCAATACTAACTTTGACATACTTGGTCCCTCGGTTGCGTATCATTTCCCAGTAATACAGAAACAAGGTTGGTTTCAAGGCCAAAACAACATCTACATTCCCGACTGATATAAAGTATAGACCAGTCGCGTGGAATACTCAACGCCTGTCGCACCTTCTCCACTCGCTTTCTTCCTCGCTGCTCGATGCCGCATCATCATCCTCACTCCTTCATCCTCGCCCCGCAAAAACCTCTGGTATACATGATCCTCATCCTGCTCCTGCTCGCGATGAGATGCTTGAGGAGGTGGTGCCCGTCTCTGGTCCAACACTGATCCTGTTCTCCCCATCACCGCGAGTCCCGCCCCGATACTCACTCTCCCAGCCGCCCTCACCCATCTAAACGTCTCCCGAAGCCGTCCCCTACTGATACCCACCACGCCAGTTATACCAACCACTACATTGCTGTCTGGGGTAGGTATCTCGATCTGCTTCACCTCGTTGGTCCACCCACGTGTTTCCCTTCTACGCCTGGTAGTGTTCGTGAGCATCCGAGGACGAGCGCCGACTGGCGATGTCGTGCGACGACGCCCGCAACCTCATTGCCCCAACCTCTGAGACCCGTCGCTTCGAGAGTCGCTGTACCCACTCTCAACAGCAGCACGCCAAAATCTTCTTCCCAATCTCCACCCGCGTTAAGGCCCAGAGGACGCGATATAGTCGAAAGAAGGATGAAGCTGCTGCACTGAACCTTTCACTTCCACCCGCATGTGCAGTCGACGGCTGACTATTGTCTTCTCAGGTTGATGTCTATTCTGCCGGAATGCAGTTGATAAGGAGACACCTCTGTTCAAAGCCTGAGCGCTGGAAGCCGCAGCTTGTCCACCGAAGAACTTAGTTAACGGATTCACGGCCGACGTGGGAGGGATTGTAGAGGCAAGATGCGCATCATCAAGCGCCTTCCTGGCATGATCGACGATAGCCTGTATTCGAGTTCGCATCAGATTGACGCGACTCTGTCGTTGGCTGGTCTGGGTGTGGGTGTGTGCGGCGTCGGAGATCGAAGTCGAGGACATCTGTTAGAGCTCGCATCACTCTCTGGCGTCTTACTAGACCCGTCGTTTGGATGGAGTAACGGTTGGAGAAGACCGTGGTGTTTTTGAGGCGGCGAGGATGAGTATGGTAGTGGTGTTCGGTCCCGTCCGGGATCCAAGCAGAGAAGCGTACACACATAGTGGTGCGCCTTCTAAATGTACGCGCCTTGAGGTAGTCAATAAAAGAGAGGAAATCAATAATGGTGAAAGGAGGGGTGACCCCGGTCTCTTTGTCCAAACTGCGCAAAGCCGTGTGAGTGAATGGGAGGACAAAGATGGCGCCTTTCACGCACATCGTCTTCAAACGCCATCAGCCGTGACTAGTTTGGGGGCGGCCGCCTTCGTGGGTCATTGCAGTCGGCTGATCAGGGTGTAGCCTAGATCGAAGGGCCTATACTCGCTGTCGCGTCTTCCTGGGTCAAAATAGTGGGGAAAGACAGCCTTGGAATGCCGTCGTAATAATTGCACTGCAATTGGGAATGGGGAGTATAGTAAACGTACCTGACAGCGTAACCGGTCCAATTCGCAAACCCTAGGGCTTCCTTTTCAAAGTGCTACGAAGCACAGCGACGACTTAACGTCAACCGTTGGTTCCGTATCACAAATATGCTGCCTGGTGTAGGGCTTACGCGTTCCAGGGCAAAGAATCTTCAAGACTGCAAACAGGCGACAGCCGGAACGAACGAAGAGAACCAGAAAAGACGGTTAAGGACGGATGTCCTAAGACTCATTGTCCTGAGCGTCGCGCGAAGACGTGAACATGGTCAGCATGGAAAATGAGGCTGGCACTGCCACTTCCGGCGGCTAAATGCCGCGTGCCGTCACGGATGCAATACATCCTGACCACCATCACCACCCACCAAACTCGTCAAATGCCGCCCTTCCGCCTGTCTCCGGCGGCGCGAACCGTCTTTACTTTCATCGCGATCCGTCTTGGCAGCGAATATCTCAAGAAAAACGTGAGTTTTACGCCTTTTTTATGCATTTTCACTTACTTTTCAAATTGCTCTCTACTTGTCTCACAAAACGAAGTTCCCGGATCGTGGCGTCCTCAGCTGCGCTTTCCCGACCCCAGCGCGCCGCCTGTGACCTCGGAGGCCGCCCACAAGGCCGCTCATCGCTTGAGCATTGCAACAGGCCCACACAGGTGCGTGCAGATCCTGTTCCTTTGCCGAAGTAACCAGGTTTCGCAGTGAATCCCTCATTGCCGCCGTCGTCGCATGCTCTCCCGCTCCCGCTACTCCAACGCGCTGCCCGTAGCCCGATATGCGCCGATCGACGGCGAGAAGGGCGCCACTCGCCAGATTCCTTTCAAAGACGGTATCAGGTGCGTTATTCTTCGTATTTAAGAAAGAAAACTCACCATATCCTAGCCCTTGCGACCTCCTGCTTGCAAATAAGGCGTTCCGCCCTGGCTCTTGTCCCCGTTCCCCGTTCACGATGCCGCCGCCCATACCAGCGCGTACACGCGCTCTCTCTGCGGCCTCTGCGCGACTCGGGGAGCTGCTAAAGACGCCAAAAAGGTCAGCATACCGTTCATTCCGGCTCCAGTCGACTCACCTTTCTGTTATAGACCTGAATCATCGACCAAATTCTCAACCCTACTGCCACCCACCTCTCCACTCGATCTTTCTTCGACTAGCTTTTGTACTTACAACATTTGACACATCTTGTACGCGATTTCGCAAAAAAAAACATTCGATTATCCGTAATACATATGTTTCTTCTTGAAAATGGAGTGAGTTTGGACTGAGCAAAACGAAGCCATACCTAATCTATGGGTCTCCGTAACCGAGTTTGTCTATTAAGTCGTCTTCTACCTCACTCTCTTCACTCAACTCCTCGTCGTCGTCTTCATCGCTATCATCTGCAGTCGGTCGGGGATCATCGTCCTCAAAGTCTTCATTCTCCAAGTCACCGTCTTCTTCCTCCGTAACCCAACCGCCATCAATCTCTGGCTCAACTGCCGGACCAGTCTCGTCCAAATCGATATCCTCCTCGTCCATCTTGTTCGCCGCACCTGGAACCCATGCGCCATATGCGCGGTCACATTGTTCACGGAAGATCTCGTAGCTTGATAGGTCGAACGATGTCCAATCCCGTTGCCAGTAAAGCGGTGAAACATGTCACGATCCACAAAACTGGAAATGCGAATTAGTAGGGACAAACTGTATAATTCAAAGGCTTACCTGTTCACGTAAAATCGAAACCAGTCTAGGTCGCCCTCGCTAGGTCGCCTGGCTATAGACTTGTACAGCTTGTTGTTCGTCTTCCGGCGAACGAAATTCGGGACGAGCTGCACAGCACGAAGCCCATTGTCCGGACTAACAAAGGCAAACGCCTCAGGATCGTTGGCGTCCGCAAATCCAACTTGATAAAGCCGACGATGGACGAAACCTGCAGGCCGTGCTTCATCGAGAGCAAGCCAACGGATCCACAAGATCTCCAGATGGTGATATTTTCCTCCGGATCCCGCGTGATGGAAAGTACGCGGGCATAATAGTAGGGGTGGGTGTTTTGATCGGCTGGGTCTGCGAGCATCATGATATCGGCTTTTGTCGCTGGTTAATGATATCTTGCTGTCGGCGACGATCGTACGAGGTATAGTTGAGGCGCAGGACCTTGTGAAAGTACATCGTGTCCTTTTGATGCGAACTCGGAGGCGCTCCTCGTCTGAAAAGGACACGCCATCCGCAGGCTGAACACCCAGGCGCTCGAGAATATGGATGTGGAGCTTGCGAATGAAATTCTAAGTATGGTTAGTCAGTATAAACACAGTATGTGCCGACATCAACATGCCTTGAGAGCGATGTCCTCTGGATCTTGCTGAGCAAACTCGAGTAGCGGCTGCGGGTACCTCTTGGAAGTCGAGATATGGTGGTGTGCTTTGGGATCGGAGGCGGCTACTTCTTCGATGCCTCTTGGTCTCGCAGCTGTGTCCTTGCGTTTGCCATCCTTCGTCCGTCCATCGTGGCCTCGAACCTCTTTCATCCATCGTTCTCGTAACTCGTCCTTTTCACGAATGATCCGCAAGCGCCGTTGGCGAGTCTCGATTTTCTTGATCTGGTGGACAAACTTCCGTTTATTGGTACGAACTCGGTATGTCGTTTTAGGACGGCATGCTCGCACTCTCCCTATGAACAATGAGATCTGTACTCTCAACAAATGAACGCCTTGGACTTACCGCCATCGTGCTATAACCATTTGTAGTACCAAACTCACGGATGCAGGCCGGCACATCTGGGATCGCGTGAATCTTGTACGTATCCAAATTGTACTCCGTTTTGACGGTCTTCTTACGTGGCTTCTGGGTCGAGGGAGCTGCAGTAGGAAGAGGGACAGAACCTGATGCGGTCGTTTGAGCCGCCCTGCGAGCCTCGCTGCGAACGCGAGCCGCGGCCTCCTTTGGCGTCTCCGTAGTCTCATACTTGGGGCAGACGCTCTTTTGGAAAAGGCGGAGGCCGTCCGTGAGACGGCGAGTAACAGCATCAAAGTGATGCAGGCTAGAGTCGGAGTGAAGATGACTCTTTGCGTGGGAATGCCAGGTGCAGCATTCAAAGAGGAGATCATGGACGATTTATCGTCAGCGGGCTCGAGGAGGCCTTCCATGCAAGGGATGATGCACTATGGACAGTTAGTTTTTGAACGAACCCCAGAATAGAGACAGCCAACCTGTAGAACATCCTCGTAATCTCGCGCGGCAAACTGCTTCATGTCCGACACGCGAGTGCGGAACTTTCGAATCGTAAACGCCCAGTGGTTGGTACTTCCTCGGAAACGCCCATTTGAACTCTCTAGCTTTCGGGGGAAGAGTATGTAAGATCCGGATGATATGAGTGAGACAAGGGCCAAATCTCCCATTCATGAGGACGCCAGAGACAAAGAGCTAAAAATAATCTGCATCTGGGTCGACCTCCTGGAGAAATTCAGAAAAAGCATTCTGATATATCATCAGTACTGCTCAGGGAGCGAAATCTCGACACTTACGCCGCCAGAGGTTCCCTGAAGTAGTTTGTGGATGATCCTGCTCTTGACCGGTTTGCCCTTGTCAAAGATCCGCTTGCGTGCCCGCTCGACCAAATCGACAGGGCCGGCACTAATGACCAAGTCTGCTGGGGCAGCGGCAGCACATCCACGGCCATTCCAGAATCATAATCTGCTTGCATTGATGGGGCGGATTGCATGGAGACATCCTAAGAACAGTTTAATTTAGATCAAGCAAAAAAATGAGCAAGAAGGACATACATCGGCTGGCTTCGCTGTTCTGTTTGCGCAATGTCTTCGCCATGTTCCTGGCCTTCGCAAGTCCTCCCTGTAAAGCTTTAGATGCCCTGGACTCTAAAGCTGAGGCAAAGAGACTTTTCCTAGATGGCTTGGAAGACCTTCCTGCCATGAGCTCCAAATATTTCTTGCAGACCCGGTTGTGAGCGTTGACACTGACATGCCCATCCGACTTGAGCAGGGCATTGCAGTAAATGCATTTCATCAGCTGCGACGTGAAGTCGGGCAGCTCTCTCGGCTTGCAGTCGCAGAGAAACCATCCCGACTTGTAGTCGAGTGATGGGGTGGTGGTGGGAGGGAGCGCAAAAAAGCCTGATTTGGCTCAGCCACGTGCTTCGGCTGCGCGGCAGAAAGTCTTGCAAACGTCCTTTCAATTTGCTTTCAATTGAAGATTGCACAACGAATAATTTCCAGACGGTTTAAAGATTCAGTGGAAAAATGTACATTAAATGTGGCATTCTGAGAGTACAACGTTCATTTAATAATACAAAAAAAATTTTAGAAACTTTTTCATAGTAGTCCGTGTGGTAGTACAGGCGCCCTTCTGAACTACAAAGCATCCGACGTAGTGACGCGCGAGCATATGCTCGGACTCATTAAGGAGCGCGATGCTGACATTCTTCATCATCCGTGTGGCGCCCTTTTAAATCATCCTCCTGGCGCCGACCACTAACTTGTTCACGTGTTTATCCTTCAAGCTTCGCCGATAATGATCGCAATCTTGACCTCGCCCTCTATCCCATGCCTACAAAACGTCAGTATATGCCATGCCATGCAATAGCAGAGGGCTCACGCATCTTGAAGATGCCAGCACGAGCAGTCCTAGACGCTTCCGGCATATCACAGTGCACACAAACAAACGCCTGAGAAAACTCCGCGTGCCCAGCAGGCTTCGACAACAAATCTTTCTCCAACAAGCGGTTTTCCTGACGACGTCCTGAAGCGATAAGATCAGCGTCTTCAACGCGAGACATCATCCCGAGATGTTGATGATTCTAGAGACAGATAAGACATACATAACCAGAAAGGTACGCGAAGACTAACCATAGCTGTACGCCAACGCATGAGACCGAACAATCTCGTCCCAGGTGGGGATATCCGTCTGGAGTCACATTCCTCGCATTGGAAGAACATATCAACACCGTCCATATCCTCAGCAGTCGCCGTATCTGGGTCCAATCCACACATCCTCACAAAGTCTTTGCATCGGTTATAGACATCCTGATTACCGCTGTAGTGCCCTTGCCGTTCCAAATCCTAACTGGTGTCACCAACGCGAGCGGTAGAATAGAAGCAGGAGTGTGAGGCGAAGTGTGGATAATGAAGGACCACGGACAAGGAGCGCCTGCAGCAGTCGGCGCAAGTAAAAGCGTTGACGACCAATGAGAGATCATCGGCGCCCCGTCTTCGTGAGTATCGCTTTCAAGCGAGTCTCGTGTTCTTGTCTCCATTCGTCACAGATGGCGGGCACAGTCTCAAGTGCTTCCTCGAGCTTGGCGGTGATGTCTTCGTCATGCGGCGTATTTTGGATAATGTCCAGAAAAGGCTGGTAGGTGCAAAGCGCGGAGGCTGGGGGATTGGGCACCGTTTCTGGCAATTTCGAGAGGAGACAATCTCCCAGCCTTTCTAGAAGCCGTATTCTCCCAGCGATGGCTTGTATCTTTGCTCGAGTATGCGCGCGCGGAGATTCGACATGACTTCTGTGAGAGCGGCTTGATGGCCTCCCAACTAAAACGAGTAATATCAGCGTCAAGCAAATAGGATTGCGGAAAACTTACTTCGGTGGTCAGCTCTTTAGGCTGTTTGACCACCGGGTGGATTTCAGAATCATATCAGCCAAGGATGATCTAATTCTTCTTCCCAGCCGTCTGCCTTCAGGCGAGCAATGATACTGTTGTTTTGTCAACCTCTGCGATATGTGTGCATACGGGTACGGCACCTTTGAAGTCTTTGTTCGCGAAGAGAGGCTAGCTGTGCTACGCGAGCTTCGGCCCTAGAGGCGGCCCAGGACTCGTACAGCTTGCAGGACTTCAAAAGGAGTTGAGTTATTCCCTTATGCACTGAATAAGGCTCACCTCAACAAGCGCCTCGTGCTCCTCTTGCCGCTCGGAAGCCATGCTGCATACTCTGGCGTTCCACGCTGGAGTTCAGCACTCTCCTGCCCAGCCTATCGTAAGAGGCCCGATGAAAGTATAGGATAACACGGATTCTGAGACACAACCATGCTCGAAACGCGGAACAACAGTGAGCAAATCCTGAACTTTGTGGGGGTCTCCAGTCCGTCGACGAAATGCCCCCGCGGTCGCCATACTTCATGGAATAAGAAATGGTTCTTTGAACAAAGATAGCTGCTCGTACATGGTTCCTTTGTCCAGGCATTCCACGCACAACCTCATCCGTATTCCCCACTGGATATGTCTAGTTGCTGGTTTCCCGCAGCCCTAATAAATAACTAAGGACATGAACATCTATCCAATAAATACACGTACGTGGCAATGACTGTCGAACAGCAAGTTGGCGTACTGCGGTTCGCTGAGGCCCTCAATTATCGGGGGAAGACCCCCCATTGCCAGAAAGGCGCTCTTCCAGACAGTTCTAGACGATTTGTCCATGAGCAGCGAGCGTAGCGCTTTTGTAGTGCGGCTCATCCGCAAGAGGTCTAGAGGCTCCAAGTGAGAAAAGATCTGGAGCAAGACTCAATTGAGAAACACGCTTGGCTGAACGTCTATAGACACGTACCACAAAGAGAACGTCGACGGGAGCCTCAGCAAACTGTCTTAGCCTTCCTCGTCCATTTCGAGTTGGTGCAGCTTGACTTGATGACTCGACCGCAGCACTGATCTTGGCACGTTTCCGGGGTTTCCTGCGAGGTTCGTCCTTTTCGTCTCTGTCTGAGGAAGTGGCTCTCTGGCGGCTTTTCGCTGGAGCTACTTTCACCTTCGGCGTGACAATCACTTTTGGCTGAGAGAGCTTGGCGCCTCTTTCGTCTTCGCAACGGTAATGCGGTTGGAGCGACGAGGATGTACGGACGCCATGTTGGTAGAATGATGGGAAAAGGTAGAGTGGCTCCGTCATGATAAAAGCCGGGTCACCTGATCGCACTCCCATTCAGCAAATTGAGACAATGCGGGCTTTGTGAACGCTCGGTCACCGAACCCGCCCTGGGAAAGCTTCCACATTATGAATGAAATACACTGGCGCAATCCAGGCAAATGCTCTGCAATTCGCTAGCCGAAGGTCGGACGTGAAGGGTGCTTAACGCAGTTTGTCGGTGACGACCTCTTTAGAGGCAACCGTATATCGCTGGACCGTCGCGGACCGTGACTCCGGAATCGGACTTGACCACGGAAGGGAAGGCGGAGTCGAGTGCGGCGTGCTTTCGGATGTGGCGGCCTTCGTCCGTGAATGCTCAAATGTGGTGCAGGCGTAATAAGCCGGGTCTTCAATTCGACAATCAGATGCTTGCCAGTTTTCTGGCTTACCGCTCTAGTACTAGATATCCGTTGTAGACTCGTCGACGTCATCGGGCCCACTAAGATACCACATATCCACCGTCGCATCCATATAGGCGAGCCATCTCAAGCCTACGTCAAGGGGACAAGAATCAGGATCATGAGATGGTCGAGGGGAAGACGTGGAAGATAATAATGGATAGCGAGCGAGAATAGCCAGACGGTTTACTTTGAATTGGGTTTAAGCCTCAGATTCTACCCAGTTTGATTTCGACGAGGATGTAAACTACCAACGAATCGAGCGGGATGTAGGATCGGGCAATTCCTAGAGATCCCAAGGAGAGTGACGAGTTGCTGCCGTAGCCCAGAGGATGTCAGCTTGAGGGATGTATTATAGAGCGGCTAAATTGGTGGCCTCGATGGCTCTCGACGTGCAGTCGCGGAGCTTCTCTCCTCCTAGCCATCGGTTTGTAACCGTAGAGCAACCGTCCCGACTTGTAGTCGAGTGACGGTGGTGGTGGGAGGGAGCGCTTGATTTGGCTCAAGCAACGTGCTTCGGCTCCACGGCAATCAGTTCAGAAAGTCTCGCTTCCATTGAAGATTGCAGAACGAATAAATTCCAGACGGTCTCAGTATTCAGAGGAAATGTGTACATTAAATGTGGCATTATGGGAGTACAACGTTGATATAATAATTCTAAGAAAGATTCAGAAACTTTTTCCGTGTGGTAGTACGGGCATTCTGAACCATTCTACAAAGCACGCGTAGTGACGCGCAAGCCTTTCTAGAACTCAGTAAGGATCGCGATGCTGACATCCTTCGCAGATTCTATTGAACGGCACGCTCGATGGTTCCGGCGGTCATCTCGCCCATGATGCGGAATAGACCCAACAATGCACCCCGACGTTCCTCGTTATCGGATGAGGCGAAGCCACACGTCCAACATCAGGACCTTCGGGAATGAGTGGTCCATTGAAATGGGAATGCAACCAAGAATGCGGATCTCGCGGTCCCGGTACTTGAGGCATCCAACTCGTCAAATGGCTGACTTGTTTGCTCAAAGTTGGCGGGCTTGAATTGGTAGCAGAGTCGATCGAGGGCTACGAGCTCGTATCGAAAGTTGATCTCGAATAATTCCCAAAAGATCTCCGAAATGACATTCTCCGGTAGTGGGTTGGGCAGAGGTTGATCTCGCCACAAGACCGTGGCCGTCCCCATCTTCGAAAGATCGATAGTACCCTGTTCAAAGGTTAGTTGATGAAAAAGAAAGCAGTAGAAAGGGTACCTCTAGCTTCCCAGCCTTCATACAGTCCATCAACTTGGTTTGCACGTCATTCCTCCGCTGCGAAACAAATGAATCGGGCTTATTCCCGAAGCTTCGATTCCGAGTAAATCGCGCCACGACGTTGGGCTGAGCGGTTCGAACATGGGGAACTGAGCGGTAATGGAGTGCGTGGCGCAACTTGAGGTATACCGTGATATAAGCGTCACGAATGGCCGAATTTGTCATTGTAGCGATAAAGCCAGGATCAGGCAAGGCATAACCACGATTGACTTAGGATTAGACCTCGAGTTCTGGTCAAAGCTTTGGCCGATGTCGCGTGAAGCTCGCATCCATTCAGGAAGAGAACGTGGCACGAGAGGCGAGCTAACGTCGAGAAATTTGTTCCGTCCTGATTGGCTGGCTTGTGCTTGTGGGACGAGCGCGAAGAATCTAGCAAGGCAATTAGACACGGCTATAAATCAACACCGATACTAACAGGGTTTGTGTCTGGACTCGGAGGATGAACGAATGCTTCTAGAAGGCCCGCCACTCCCAAAGTGCCCTGCACGGAAAGCTGATGCAAATCAAGTTGAAGAGCTGGTGGTGCATCCGCTACTTCCCAATTACTACCCGGGAGGCTCTGTCGTGCGCGAATTTGGCCATGGCGCGCGATACCTCTCGACATATAAGGTTGCCCTCTGAAAATGACTGGGTGTGGGACAGCAGCGTGTGTACTCGCGGGTTGCGAGAGGTTCCTCGATCCACCGGTCAACACGAAACCGCATCTGCTCCATCTATAGGACGAACAAGCTAGCAGGGTATCCCAGCCCTAACCAAATTTTCAGCATCGTGGAGGTTGTTGACATACTTACGCTCCAATAACGTTCCGGAGAGGGGAGTGCTTTGCAGTAGGAGACGTAAACTGTTCCGCTCCA
>JADNRX010000822.1:0-21286 GCA_015501595.1 Hymenopellis radicata
GTAGTCAGTTAAGATATAATATTATGCATATAAACTGTGTTATACATATGAATATGATCCAACAGAGTTGCAATACTGTAGTATTTCGACCATAGGTTCACAGAGTGTGACCTGTGACCTCATGAACATGTTAAGTGGCATGTTCATGCTGGCCAAAAGTGTGTGACCTAAAAAAATTATGTTCATTGAGATTTTTAACTTTCTGCTTTTTTAGCTTAATTTTACCTATAAAGTAGATGCAAACAGCAGAAATAGACAATTTTCATCATAAATAGAGTAAAATGGAAGAAAAAACTACTAAAATTAGGCCGAAGAAGCAAAATTTAGATTAAGTCAGATTTGTGACCGATTTTAGACATGTTCACAGGGCCCTGTGACCTAGTGACCAACTACAATTAGGTTCGCATCACAGGTCCTCGTGACCTGTGATGCGAACCTATGGTAGTAATACTACAGTAGGCTATAGAGATGATGTTTGCACTAGTTTGACCTCAGTTGAAGGGGATATGAGTGGGTTATAGCTTCAAACTCGTCAAAAACTCGCAAACTCGCGAGTTTTAGACCCGCGACTCGCGAGTTTGAGACAAGTCGCAAGTCCGGACTTCAGATATGCAAACTCGCGCAAACTCGACCCGCCGGACCCGGGTTTAGACTCGTGGCATGCTCTAAATCAAACCGAGATTCAAGTCACGCATAACCATAACCATAACCATCGCTCGGCCTATGTTGAAGATGTTACGGACAGTGGCTCCGATAACGATGAAGAGGATTTTTGAGACAGGGACGGGACACGAAGGTCTTCCGTTCCCATCTAGCAGTGCTGGGAAGATCCTTCGAATGTTTGATGGGAAACGAGGAATTTGCCGACTTTGATTCTTTGCTCAATCTGTCACCACCCGAACAATATGATTCTCTTATTCATGATTATCTCCGCATGAACGCGCTCGATCCATTCTCTCTCCCGTCCACGCCATGGACAAATCGCGCTACCTCTGCCTATATCTCTCAGCTATGCTCTGCCACAGCAGCGCGTCCGAAGAAAACCGGACGCAAATATAAAAACGAGCATCAACGCTACCGACCTGTTCCTACCTACATGCCAGATCCCGACGCTCAGGTTTTTAAGCCTATCCCCATTCTCCCAGACACCATACTCCCCACACATCCTGTTCCCTATGAGCAGCAAGTCTATAACTCTTGCATCACTCGAGAACAGATGGACACAATGCTGACAAGGTCCAATTTGACACCTTTTCACAAGGAAGAGATCGACTTGTTAGTCCATGTCCTGCTTGCACGCTCAAACACTTTTGCCTTTGATATCACAGAGAAAGGCCTTTTTAACCCCAAATACTACCCTGACTATGTCATTCCTACCATCAAGCATACACCTTGGCAAAGGCCTCCTATGAAGTTGCCTCAAGCTGTCATCAATGATGTGCAAGAAGAAATTCGTTGCTGCATTGCTATAGGAAAGTTCGAACCAACAGTCAACCAACAGTCTCCAGCTATCACTCGCCCCTGTTTATGGTAGCAAAGAAACCTGGATCTAAACCACCCATACGCCTCATACTGAACGTTGAAGAGCTTAATGCTGTCATGGTCAGAGACTCTTCCTTGCCGCCAAACATAAACGACTTCGCAGAATCCTATGTCGGCTATTCCGTCTACTTCCTTGGAGATCTTTTCTCAGGTTTTGATGCCTGCATGGTAGATCAAAAGTCACGTCCGATGCAAGCATTCACAAGCATTGAAGGCGCACTTCAGCAGACTACGCTCGTCCAAGGCTTCACAAACACAATTCAAGAGTTTTCCCGCCGCGTAATGCATGCTCTGATACATGTTTGAGAAGAAGACATTGCTAACAACTTCATCGATGATTGTGGCGTTCGCGGGCTTCCCACTCGCTACAATGATGAAGCCATAGAAGAAAATGTGCGCATTCGAAGGTTTTGGTGGGAATTTGTTATGAACGTCGATAAATTCTTAGCCGCCTTAATTGCTGCTGGTATCACAATCTCCGCGGCAAAAGCCGTTCTAGCAATACTTCAACTCAGCATTGCTGGATCCTTGGTCGCACTTGAGGGGTGGATCATTCCGCCTGATCTTGTATCGAAAGTGCTAAAATGGCCAATTCCTATCAATGTTAGCGAAGTCCGCATGTTCCTTGGACTCTCTGGCGGTGCACGCCATTGGATCCGCAACTATGCCATCATTGTTAAACCGCTCTCTGTCCTCCTTCGCGAAGAAACCCTATTCCAAATCGATGATGACGTGATTGAAGCATTCAAATATCTAAAGAAGCGTCTAACGACCGTCCCAATCTTAATACGGCTGGACTACGATAAAGCCAGGCACTTAACTCGTCCTCTCAGAGACAGTGACGAGGGCCTGCTTGTCATAGGCGTCGACTCAAGCTGGATGGGCGCAGGATGGGCTCTCTATCAGATCATTGAAGGAACGAAAAAGCCAGCAATGTATGGATCATGCACATTCAATGTGACTCAACAAAACTATGGACAGCCAAAGTCAGAGGTTTTCGGAGTTTTCTGTGCATTCAAGGATTGGCGCCATCGTATCTGGGGAGTTCACTTTTGCCTTGAACATGATGCGGTATCGCTTGCAAAGATGCTTCGTGATCCAGATGACGTACCAAACGCGCCTATGCTTCGCTGGATTCACTGGATTGGTCTCTTTGACTTTGAGACTAAGCATGTCTTGGCTACTTCATTGAAAACGGAAGACGCGCTGTCCTGGACCTGAGTTGACACTGAGTACCCGAATGCAGCAGATGATGCTGAAGAATTTCTGGATGCATATGATTTGGCATATGGTTCTCGAGAGCTTGACCCTGCTCTGGAACGCTCGCCTACAGCTTTAACGCAGTTTATACTTCATGCACTGCAGGTCAAATACTCAAATCCTTTTGTGCCGAGATGGACCAATGCCGGATCACTAATGCCAATCTGCCGCTGATCCTCAGCGCTCACACACATCCATGAACCAGTGTATAACCTCTTCTGCTCTATTCTCGCCAATAAGCCTTACTCGCTTATTACCCACGCCGCCCTTCGTAATGTTCAAACATGGAACTTCCGAGAATGCCCTGAAGCATCGCCGTCTCGCAAGATCGTACATACAGCTTTGGAATACCTCATTGGCAATGAGACTGTGACACTTGAGACATACATCTATGGAGCAGGAATCGCCACAGTCGCTCAAATGAGCGTCAATCATGATACCGACTCGCCGACCATATTCGATCTCCATCCCGCACAGACATCGAAAGAGACATCGGGCCATAAGCATGGAACTCGAGACCAAGATGATGGACCATTTTGGGATGAGCTACGCGACTTTCTCCAATCTGGACAGTATCCCGCCAGACTGTCTACAGATACGGCACGTCTCCGCTATCTACGACGTTCTCATCGTTTCATTCTAGCTGATGGTCGCTTGTGGTTCATGTCTAAGCCGAATTCCAAAAAGATGCCCAGGATCGTTGTCACAGATGTCAAGAAACACTCGAAACTCATTGCTGATGCACACGTGCAATGTGGTCATCGTGGACGGGACGCCACTTATAAACTTCTGGTTGATAGAGTTTACTGGCCGAACCTCTATGACAATGTCTCCTGGTTCGTGCGCTTATGCATTGAATGCCAAAAGATGATGGTCAAGCAAACAGTGCTTCCTTATAACGAGTCTACGGCCGCTCCTCTTCTTCGCCATTTTGACCTGGATATAATCAAAATGCCAATGGGCTTCGGAGGATTTGAATACATCATCCAGGCAGTCGAACGAACAATCCTCTGGCCTGAAGCTTGTGCTATCAAAGCCGCCAATGCGAAATCGGTTGCGAAGTTCATCTACGAAGACATTGTCTGCCGGTATAGCTGTGTGCCTGTAATCACCATGGATGGCAGAAGCGAATTCCAAGGCGAAGTCATCTTCTTGCTACGTTCTCTTTACCGCTGCACAGTCATCATCTCAACTCCGTATCACCCACAAGGAAACGCTCCAGTCGAACGCGCACATCAGCCGTTGGTATCCTCACTCTTCAAGCTCGCAGGAGACGCCAAAGGAAACTGGCCGCTGTTTATCCATGCTGTTCTATTTGCAATGCGGACGACTATAAGCCATGCTACAGGCTTCTCTCCATATTTCCTTCTCTATGGCCAACAGCCCATCTTCTCATTCGACTTAGAAGAAGTCACTTGGCAGATTCTTGACTGGGACAAGGTTGAGACGTATGACAACTTGATTCTCATCCGCGCACGTCAGATTACCAGACGAAATGAGAAGATGGTAGAAGCATTGAAGAGCTTACGGGAAAGCAGACGTCGCACCATTGAAGATCTAGCCAAGAGAAACTACTTCAAGTTCAACTTTGCCGACTACGAAGAAGGCATGTACGTTTGGCTACGTGAATCGCGGCTAGACGAGATCAAAGGTGGAAAGGCGAATACACCTATGCAGGACCGTACATCATACACGAAAAGCGCTTCAAGGACTCCTTCATCCTACGGGAGTTATCCGGTGCAGTCATGCGGGGCCATGTGAAGTTGTGAACGTACGCCGTCTTAGACTGTTCTACTTCCGCCCAGAAAACCAGACTCTACGCTCCAAACTTTCTGCTACGCTTGAGTCATCCTCTGATATGAACCACATGTGTTGTCTGGATCGCGTATACGCATACCGGGCAAAGCATGGGCTCTACTAGACAGGACATGACATCATCACTCTTCTACATGATCAGGCCAATACACGTTGAGACTATACACGGCTCAGACGGTCTGAACATGATGAATACCCACATACCCTCTCTATTTTTATCTCACTCGGACCCTTCATCATTCCACACAATCTCCTTAAATGATCGCCACTCAACGATCTAAGTCAGCCATCCTACACGATCAGAGCCGATCGTTGAACCATCTCAGATCCATACTCACTCTATTGTTTCTCTTGCTCCAGCTTCTGTCTGTCCTGTGCTGCCATGAATAGCACGCCCATACTCTACTTAAACCAAAAGCCCTCCTTCGACTTTATCCCAACAATCTTCCTTCCCAACCATGCGCAATGTTCTCATCTTTGACGCTGATGCTGAAGCATGCCATGCCGACGCGTATGAGATCGTTAAGTTCAACGATCTACCTGCTTTCACACGTGAGCCCTATCCCGACGAGTTCCCTATTATGTGGTCTATTTGAAAGATGCTGCGCAAGTTCTATCGCTGCAATCGCTCCTGCCCTGCCTATAGACGAGAGCTGCATCGCTTCACTTATGCCAATTCGCATCCACGCGATGGGATCCAGCTGGCAATAGTCTATGATGACACCTTATCATTGCACAACTCCACACTCATGAATCCCTATGCCATAGAGCACAACCATCAGCTGAACCCATTTGCGCTCTCAGATGTACCACTGGTCTCCCTCACAAAGCTCGACCACTCGCGTCCAATCATAGTTCTCAACCACGAAGGCGTCCACACTATCCTCTGGGTACGCGACCCATTCCTTACAACCTCAGAGATCGTAGTGTTCTGTAAATGGGAGCATGTGCCAGCAAGATACCAGGATACAGGCTATGATCGAGATGGCAAGTGCTATCCATTCAACCTGGATTATCTGCGCATGATTAGGAAGCAGACTCGAGTCGTCGGTCGGAAACTCATTTGTGCCAAGTTCAACCGGGAGTACGATGACGGGATAACCTTCATTGATGACAGATGAGAGGTGCTGCCACAATTTGCGGGGCCGCATGTCTTCACCTACAATCGCTTTCACACCGCTCTGAAGATAATGGAATGGGAGCTTAACAAGCGCTATCTCGACGGCTTTGCTCTTGTGCTCCAAGAGCACCTCTATAACACCTATCCTGCTCTCTATCACAACGCTCGCCGTGCATCTACACGTGTCCCAACATGGATCTATAGCATTGACACGATGGACATGGATGATAGGATCGAGGGTTGGACAAAGATGAATGCCAAGGAGGAAATGGATATAGATGAGGACATCCTCAGTTTTCTAAATGCCACTATGAAAGGGAGCTGCACTCCGCTCGCGAAACACGGATCACGCGGAGCACAGCACTTCGGACTAGATCGGACTTAAGGTGTATTTCTATTATATTTCCCGAGCTGCACAAACACGGTTCAAGGCGTGACACATTATACATACATACAGCCTATTAGCACTCAGATAAAATACGAAATTAGACTAGCCTCATACGCCCGTAGGACAATTACTTAGACAGTGCATCACGGACAGATCACCCGATCACTATATAAGTAGTCAACTTCTCATTTTGGTCTTTTACCTGGTACCACCACCTAGGTCAATCCCATAGCTTATCTACGCCAGTATCTGTCTCGAGCCTCTACCAGTGACACCGTTGGTCCCCTTTGATTTCCGGTCCCCGCTTGTTCCAACATCTTCCTTTCTACAACCTCCCGCATACTCAACTAGTGTGCTGTCACAGCTTCGACGACTCCCTCGAATCTTCGTGTACACTTCGACAGCGGGACCTACAATTTCCTTATTTGGAGGCCCGTGCCTGGCCAAAGTGGTCCGTGTCCCATTATGGTGTATGTATAGCTTCACTTCAAAGACCCCCGTGACCCGTTATGTGAATTTGTGGTCGAAACACTATAGTAGATGGGGTAGGGATCATCAGGAACCATGGATTAGATATTGATGGGATGTGAGGAATGTACCTGGGATTGATGGATTGATGAATGAGATCTAGGATAGCTGAAGAATGCTCTTTATGGCACATTTTTGATTAGATCAGCACAAGGCTGGATGGGGTGGGCATTGATGAATGCTGCTATAGGAAATGGCTGTTGAGGTGATGAAAACCTTTTTTATAGTTTTTTGGGCTGGGAATCCAATGGTGTAAACCATTTTGCGATAGCTTCAAAACTAGGGGAGATATTAAGGGTGCAAAAATGTGCCACACTTCTAATGGGCCTTATACATAGTCTATGGCCCTGTGACTTTAATACCTTTTAGAGATACTATAGAACGGTATCTAATATCATTTTCAGGTCATTTCATGGAAGGGTTCAAGAGATATATTAGGATGACTGCTCCAGGGCCACCAGGGATATAGCATAGGATCCTGCCATTCTGAGGACCTGAGACTTTGCTACATCATTTATAGTACTGTACTAACGCGACCATTAGTTCACATAACACGTCACAGGGGTCGTGAGGTGAGCCTATTTGACTTCCATAACGCGTAACAGCTAAAAAATTCGTCGAGATCACCCCAAATGCGGAAATTTTGCGCTCGGCAGCTGTCGTCGCCGCTCCCGCCACTCCCGATAAGGGATTTGGACTCTGTATGAACTAACAATGATAACGTGTGACATGCCGTGAAGATTCGGTCATGTTAGTACAATAGTACTAACCCTCTATTTATGATATAAAGAGTGTCCCCAACCCAGTAGTCTACTGTACCGTTTTGACCGCATGTTCACATAATGTGTAACGTGCGGTCAAAAACCTAACTTAGCATAAAGTATAACACATCACGGATCTTATTTTCAGGGTCTGTAAGGCTTAAAAAGAAAATTTTCGCTTCCGCCTATAGTGGGAGCATTCAAATATAGTAATTCTGGATATTGTGCCTGGTTACGAACTTGTTTCTTGTAAGTTCGCGGCATAACGCGTCACATGCCGCGAACTTACAGTCGAAACGGTACAGTATGTATAAATAGGTCTCCAGTACTATTTTAAGCATTTTTTGCATTTTTAGTTATTTAATATAGGGATACCTCTCTAAATTGTACTAGGCTACTTTTAGATATTCATTTACAACCTTTTTACAAAAGGAACTATGTCATTTGGCTAAAAAACTAATATTCTAGAGGTCAGTCTTCCTCCTCACCGGAGTTTTAATCAAAATTCCCACGCTTTAGAGGAAGGATCATCCACTCAATTTAATGTGTCTCACACATGCTACCGCCTTCATTTCTTCTGTAGGACGTGTATATATGTTATATGCATGATCTCCACGTGTCAGACTAATGAATTAATAAAGTAATCAGGTCAAGAAGTTGTCCTTAGATCTGCATATTAGGAAAAGCACTTTGGCATTTGGTTCACTTAAGTTTAGGGCCCACTTCTCTAGTTAACCTAAGAAGCCTAAGTTGCCAAAGTTAACTTAAAGCAACTTAACACAACTCAGTAATCCTGCCTCTACCAGAGCTGCTACAAGTCTTCGACAGTCAACTTAGGGAATCAACCTTCAGCCAGAGTTGCTATAAGTTTTTGGAAGTTAACTTAAGCATGTATGATACAACTGAAATAACTTCAGTTAACTAAATGCATTCATATCGAAACTTTAGTCAACATAATTCAACTTAACCCAACTTCCATTCGGTAACATATAGTACTGTAGCGTTTCGACCGTAGGTTCGCGGTCTGTGACGCGATATGCCGCGAACCTATAGCGAACAGCTTCGTTGCCAGGCACGGATACGGGAATTACCCAATTTGGACGTCCCGCCCCTAGGTGGGCCCGAAAATTTCCATTTTGGGCGATGTGTGCCTTAAAATTTCGACCGTGACGCAATATGCTATATATATAGCTTCGCTTCGCACCAGTACACTATATAGAGTCTTATAAGAGTATAAAGTGTCTATGTCGGCCAATACTCTTCAAGCCCGCCTCGTTGCTATGAGAGGAGCAACATCAAGTCCTGAGTCGTCGTACGCTGCCTCGCCAGGGCTTACGTGTCTCATTGCCATGGTGATGGCGCAAACATCGTCAAGTCCTCGAGTCGTTGTATGCTGCATTATCGGGACCTACGCAGTGGGACGGTCGTCGTCGCTGAACTCGTTGTGGTCAGAGCGGAATATAAGGGCCTGTCCCATGTCAGTCACAATGTGAAAAGTAAGAAGAAATATGCACAGATTAAGGCTGAAGACGCATTCAGCCTGAAATTGGACTTCTTGCCTCGTTGAAGGCATGAACATGATGGCGCGGGGCTACTCCACCCTCTTGAAGCCCGTTGTCTTCTTCCTCACAATGAAGTCGCTCGGCGGATGAGCAGAACACCACTTAATGATGTACCCTTAACTAGTTTCAGCCTCTTGTAGCAGAGCACCGGAATACATTTCAGGCTGTTCATTACAGTCTAACAATTAGAGCTTAAAACTAGTTTCAGGCCACCTATCTAAAATAGTAGGGCCCTTCAGAGCGCTTTCCTAATAGGGAGGGCCCACCCGGAGGTGGCCTGCTGCCTGGCCTAGGATCTATAAATAGGTCTGACTGTGCTCTGAATCTGGCAGGGTTCTGCAGGGTCTACTTGTTATGAATACCAGGTATTCCGCGTAGCTTCGCCGCTAGTGGCGAAGAGGGTCCGATCGCTTCGAGGAACGTAGTTTATAAACTACGTAGAATCACACGTATAATGAGGAGAAATAGATCTATTACGACGAGATGTACGTCGTGAGTGAGAGAGATAAACACAAGTAAAAGAAGTAGTCAAAAATGTAGTCTGTTGTGGTCATAGGTAGGTAAGGTAAGGGGGTCTCGCTGTTGAAGCGAGACCTTTATAGTGCTAGAGGAGGCTGTACAATACGCAGTACTGGGTACAGCCTCTGATTAAGTAGATAAGTTTACAAAAGGAAAAGAAAGAAAAAGGAAATAGCCCGATATCCATAACATAACCCCCCGTGCGTAAAGTTATCTATCTGAACACTTTAGTAGCCCCATTCGCTGTGCCTGCGCCGCTCGCCTCTCCATGATCTCCGTCCGAATGGGCGCATTGCTAGGATGACTTCGTCGTCCGAGTCGTCGGTGAGTAAGTCTGGATCAGAGTTCGGGAGGTAGGTGAGCTCACTACTCAAGCTCTCCGAATCAGAGTCTTCGTTCGCCAGAAATGGCGGGTAGAAGGAATTCTCGTCATCAAGAAAACTTGAGTAGTTAGCTAGCGACATAGGAATGTTGTCGTCGAGTCGCTGAAGGTACTCTTCGGGACCGATCAGTCCTAACGAATCATGTCGGTAAGATTCATTCGATAGGCGGGTAGCTGTTATCATGTTAAGCGGCGTATCGGAATAACTCGAATTATGCATACCGGTAGCCAGTTCCAGCGTGTCGAAGTCTGCGACGTGTGACCATGAATCGCGACTGGTCTCCGATTCTTCCAAGGTACCTCCTTCCCTTGCATACAGTTGCTCCGGATCGTACTCTTCCAGTACCTCTAATTCGGAATCGGAGGTTAATTCATCGATCCAACGAAATTCTAGCTTGTCAGGATGATAAAACATCTCGTCCATCCGGTCTAGTTCTTCGCGTGACATTGACGGCTGACATAGCGTGGATAACGCGTCTGCATGTCGTGGGTCAGTGATAATTCCATTGGTAACAGGATTGCGCGTACCAATGTCCTCCGTTGAACTATTTGGGGTTGGTGCCGACAAGCAATCACAGCTTGTGTCGGGCTGGAAGAGGCCGAAGGAGTGCTTGCTGTCCGATAAGAAGTCCAACGTCGGCGAGAAACCTTCCCAAGCCCGATGATTGTGATATGATTCCTTCAATTGTAATACTGTCATTTGGCGTCTCGCGGCTTCGTACTGGATCAGTCCGGGAGATACTGTGCTAAGGAAGTCGAAGGCGTCCCAAGTTTCGTCCGCTCCAAAATTCCATCGGTACGCTATACCCTCCTCCATCGACACTTTGATCATCGCCGTGAGGCAGCCGATGAGTCGGTTCAGGTACAAAAGGTTCGTCCGTACGTGTGCGAATGCTTCGGCTTGCGTGGGCCAAGCGTCGTCTTGGAAAGCCAGTATGTACGATATGCCGCGGTGCAGCTGAGCGTAAAGAATTAATGAGGAATTCAAATCGCGTGAAGGGAATGTCGTACCACTTTTGCAAGAGTACTGGTCTCCGATGCTTGTTCTAGGAACTCTAACATTTGTCCTTCCGACAGTGCTTCGGATTGGACATCCTCGGCGAGCACCTTGTTGAATCCAAAATATATGCCGTCGCCTGTCGTTCCGATCAGCGTATAACGTCGTAAACATATTGTAGGTACTCACGAACGACTGCGTGTGCATGATTGACTCGTATCTTGTGCTCCTCGGGAGGACAGAAACGCCCATCCGCTCGCTGTACCATATCCGCAATTCCTATGGCGTCAAAAGCTGGTACTACCAGCCTTTCGACGATGGGTAGTAGTGACGATGTCTTCAGACAGTCGAGAACGGGGAAGAGTGGATCGGTCGCGTCGACGTGAGAGGGAAGTAGAGGGACTTCGCTGAAGACATTAATGTAGGTGGGAGTTGGTTGAGACATTGAAAATAACGGTCGAGTTTCTGATCCTTTATAGGCTTGCTGGCCTGTGCTGAGCGTCGGCTACATCAGACACGTTGCGCTGGACTTGAATGCAAATTAGGAGAGAGTAAGTGATGGATGAGATGGGGTTAAGATAGTAGTGTACAATGAAAAGCCGCCGTAATTACTTCCCCTTTAGGCATGACCAAGGCGGTATTCGAACCGAATTGATAGGAATGACTTGGCTCACCTAGAGGTTCCGTTCTTCTAAGCGAAACGAGTCGATAGGGAGCGTTGTGGTTGTGCCAGCACTAATATTTTATAGGTTCAATTTAAACAAAGAGATCTTGTCCAAAAAAATAGATACCGAAGCGGAGATAGCGAGGATCGTGTCATCATGCTTACTCATCCGACCTCGATCGCGCTTGATTCCACTCCTCCAGGATATATGGTGCGTTCTTCAATTCTTTCGCCGTTTTCCACCGATCTTGACTAGGATCTTGATTTTTCCATCTGACTTTGTACTTCCTGACTCGCTTGTGTTTGCCTTTACCTCTGAACATCCGTTCCTGAACTATCTGTTCGATCTCTGTCTCTTCTTCCAGACTTTCCAAATCCTCCGGGTTAAAACTCTTCGACGGACGTTCGCCGAACTCTGGCGGTGATTGTTCATACCTTTCCAAGTGAGCAATGTTCAGAATAGGATGGATCTTGCTGTCTGTGGGTAATCGAAGCTGGTAGGTTACGGGGCTTAACTTCTGCACTATTTCAAAAGGTCCGTCGTACTTTAACAGCAGCTTTCTGCCGCGACCTTTTTCTTCCTTCCTTAGAAGCTCTAGACTGTGCGGGTTGAGAACTACCAGATCTCCTTCCTCAAATTCGGTGAGTAACTTGCCGTTGTTGTATGCTTTCTCTTGAAAGGTTCGGCTGAGAACTAACGCGTCTTTGGCCCGACTTCTTTCCGCCTCAAACTGTTCGACTATGTCCACTGCTGATTCCTCCTCGAACGCCATGTGAATCTTATCTGGTTTACCCCCCGCTGCTACGGAGTCGCCAATTGCTCGTGGGATATAGTCTGGATCACTAAGAATGGCGGCTTCCGTAGTAGGGTGGAAGCCGTAGAGTAGAAATGCTGGTGAGTATCCCGTACTGGTATGTGGTGTCGTGTTGTAAGACAACGCGAGTTTGTCTAACCATTTGTCCCAGTCGTTCCTGTCAGGTCCCACATACGCACGCAGAGCTATTTCGAGTCCTTGGTTCATGACTTCGGTTTGCCCGTCTGCTTGTGGATGATGTGAAGTCGTTAATGCCCGTTTCATTCCCATGAGTTCGCACACCTCTTTCCAGAACGCGTTTCGCCATCGCGTGTCCCGATCTGTGATCACTTGTTTCGGGATTCCGAATTTGCAGATTACCTCGCGTATGAAGAGCGCCGCTGTCTCTTTCGAGTCGATATTGACTGAGCAAGGGACGAAGATAGCGAATTTGGTGAGCTTATCCACCAATACCAGCACATTGTCGTGTTTCCCTGACGTGACTGGTAGTTCAGGAATAAAATCCATTGTTACTACCTCAAATGGTCGATTAGGGATGGGAATAGGCTGTAGCAGCCCCACTGCACCGTGTCTTCGCGGCTTTGTCTTCTGACATACGTCGCACGTGCTGATATATCGTTTCAGGTCTCGCGACATGCCCGGCCAGTAATGTGTGCCGGCCAATCGGTTGTAACCTCTATGATATCCCGCATGCGCCGATTCTGTTGGTGAGTTGTGTATCAGATCCATCACTTCTACGCGCATAAGGCGCGGTACGCATAACCGGTTGTTGCCGTTGGCATCTTCGAAAAATACTAACCCGTTGTCTGAGTAGAAATACTGCGGGAATTTGGCGTTGGTCAGATGAGTTGGTTCTTGAATTGATTCTATGACTTCCTTGAAATGCGGGTCCTCTTCGTAAGCGTGTCGCCACCTCTGAATTTCTTCCTCTATCATGCTTACCTGAACGTTATAGTTTCGACTACATTGTATCTCAGCTTTCTGACCATTCAAGTACTCGATTTCGGAGCTAAAGACTTCTTCGGTCGGCAAGTCGTTACTGCTGAGGCTCTCGGCGTATTTCCCCGCGACCGTGAGTAGTTTTTCTTCGAATCGACTTCCTAACTCACTGTACATGTTCCTTAACGCGTCCTCGTTACCTTTCATAAGGTCTACCACTAGCACCGCGTCAGATTTTGGTCCCGATTCTGGCGGGAGTCGTCTCCGAAGACACGAGATAGGGTCAACATTCGAGTGGACACGTCCCGCTCGGTGTACTATGTGCAGGCTTGGGAAGGCGGAGAAGACAGTTCCCCAGGTAAGTAGTCTTCTGTTAACGTTTTGAAACGTTCTGCTCCACATTAGCGCAGCGTGGTCCGTAATCGCGAAAATAGTTCCACCTTCAATGAATGGCTGAAACTTAATCAATGCCTCTTTCAAAGCCAATGCTTCTCATTCCGTCGGTGAGTAATTCCTTTCAGGCGATTTAAGAACCCTCGACCAATAGCATACTACTCGTTCGACGTGCACTACGGTTTCCTCGAAGTCGTCCGCCCATGGTCCGCATTCTGGAACATCGTTCCATTCCTTGGATAACGATGCTACTAGTTGGGGAACAGGATCACCGGCGTCGAACGCTTTCTTCAGACGGTCGTGCATGCGCGTTTCCCGAAGATCCCGTACCTTGATAGGTTGAACTTGTTGCAGAATACCGGCCAATCCGTAGTCACAGGCGTCTGTATAAATGTGATAGGGTAGATTTGCAATGCCGTATGCCCTGACCGGCGCGTTAGACAACACTTGTTTTCATAATTCAAAGGCTTCGTCGTGGAGCGAGGTCCAGTTCCATTCGATTCCCTTCTTGAGTAGCTGAAATAGGGGTTGTGCAATCCATGCATAAAAGGGAATGTACGCAGAGAAGTATACCATCATACCGAGAAACGTGTGTAGCTCTTTCACATTCCGTGGGGTTTCTAGCATGAGTATGGCTTCGACTTTCTCTTTGTGTGTGGACATGCCTAATCGCGAAACTTTCTGCCCTAGCAGGAGAAGTGACTGAAAGGCAAAATTACATTTTGTTGGAGACAGAGTGATCCCTGATTTTACAACAGCTTGTAATACTTGGTGTAGATGATCCAAATGTTCTTCGAATGACAGTGAAAAGATAACAATATCGTCGATGTACACTAGAGCGAAAATCCACAGAAAAGGAGCCAGGACGTTTTGCATAACCCGTTGGAAGACGCTTGGACCATTGCGGTAGCCGAATGGCATTCGCGCAAAACGCCATAGTCCCCGATGACACCGAAAGCTGAGTAAATCGCGTGAGTCCTCGTGTATGGTCAGCTGCTGACAGTGCGTCTAAGGTGGTCAACCACTGCGCACCGCTCAGAGCTTGAGTAATGTCATCTTGTCGCGGCAGGGGAAATTCGTCTGGTATCACCATCGCGTTGAGCTTACGATAGTCAACTACCATTCTGGGCTTACCGTTTCGATATGTGATGAATGTCGGAGCAGCCCAAGGACTTTCAGAAGGTTCAATCACTCCCAATTGGATCCATGAGTCCATCTGCTTGTCTATGACTTCTCGGTTTGCGGGTGAAACTGGAAAGGGTGGTAGTGATACGGGTACTGCATTAGGTTTCATAGGAATCCTTACATGTGCGTTATGATTGCCTAGCCGCCCATCTAAACCGAAAGCAAGACGATTCCTCTCCAATACGCCGATGAGAGCTTGTCGTTGATCTGACATCAGGTCGGGAGAGATATGCACGGAAGAGGTGAAGTCCGCGGTTGTCGTAGGTTCTGGCGCCACGTCGGCGGTCTTCGGACCACCCTCGATAGGTTCAGAAGCAGAGGGATCGTCTTGTTCCGTCGCGTTCCGTTGAGCCTTCGAGGTGATGTGGCTTTGAGATTGGATAACGTTCGATCGTGATTCGGAGTTCGGGCCGATCACTCCTGTCCTCTTTCGCACCACCATCTGCTTGATGAACGCTGCGTGCTGAACTTGTTTACGACGCGTTTCTTCGTCTCGAGGAGCCTTATCTAGCCAGTTTCTTGGATTGAACGCCTTCGCTAGGACTTGCCCCGCTGCGATCGTGATTGCTTCGTCTGAAAAGTTGGATACGTGAAGGAAAGGATTACTACGATGAATTAACGAATCCGGTGAGCCCCAGAAAGTCCGACCGTTGCTGTCCTGTTGAACCATTCGTTCCACGAATAGACTGTCAGTTTTGAGCGGAAAGTACGCGTTCACGGGAATCTTCACACATGTCTCGGGCCCTATGACCGTCCTGACGTGAGATCTCACTTCGCCTCGATTTTGTCTTCCGCGATCTCGACGCCTTTGTTTCTGCATCTTCCTATGCATTTGGACTGTCGTTAATCCAGGCGATGTTGCTAGGCAGGACTTGACTTGAAAGGTCTTACCGTTTTCCATAATCTGTGAACTATCCAGTGAGTTACTTACTTCAACTTCGCGTCCCGTATCTGAAAAATTGATAAAAGTCTTACCTTCCCTTCGAATGGTCGAAAGGGAGTACTGATCGGCAAAGTCGTTTCCCAGAATGAATGGGGTACTCATTCCTTTCACTATGTAGGCGTCGACATTGACCTGTACCGGCCCCTTGTTAGTTTCGAAGTATAGATCGGCCTTGATGAATTCGTTGATGACTGTGGCTCCTGTTACCTGAATAAGGTTGATCTTCTGGCCTTGATGTACTCTTGGGTGAGTCGATAGCTGTTTCCATGCCTTTTCTGATATCAACGTAATGTCAGATCCAGAATCAATGACAACGTCTAGGCTGTCGAGGCCGATACCGTTGACTCCCGCTCGAGTTTGTGTGGCCTTGCTGCCTAGAAAGGTACATCCGGAAGGCCGTGCCATGAACTTCTTAAGTTCCAACAACGGTCGACTAGGGTGAGCGTTAACGTCTGATTTTTACTCGGTAGCTAACTCTGCCTATGTCTTTCGCTAGACCGTCTTCGCGAACGCCGGTTAAGCGCAGGTTTTTCGTAGTGCGCCGTACATGCTCGTGCACTTCGTGCTGACGAAGCATCCACTGAGGTTGCTGCAAGGTTTGTGTCTGAAAAATGAGTTTTACCTTCACTTATTCCCCCCGCAGCTCTTTCAGTAATCTCATCGTTTTCCGAGAAGAAAAACGAGGGTTTGTTTCAAAATCCGGATTGTCTGACTCTGATTCAGAATCTTCAATCTCGTCAAGTACGTCGCAATACAAATCCTCGTACTCCTCTAAGGCTTCGCGCAGATCATCATCGGCTTGAGCTAAACGAGTACGCGCGGTCCTGAACCCTTTCTTTGCGTATTTGCACTCACGATCCCAATGCATAGAGCTTCCGCAATGTCGGCATGGACGCGCGCCTTTGGCTTTTGGAGTTAACCCTTTCTTGGTGACGTTAGAGTCGTCTTTTGGGAAAGCGGGTGGAGGAAGCTTGTCCGATGCTCCGACTAGGTTGACGCGCGCTGTGCGTTCTCGTTCTCGAGTATACCTTTCTTCATAACGAGGGCGTTGAGGCAGGCATTCGATCAAGGCCTCTTCATGGAATCGCATAGCTCGCTGAAGGTCCACGACTGACTGATACAAGTGAGTGGTTAAGATCATATTCCATTGACTTGGCGCGCCTTGCATTATCTCGCTGATCATTTCAGAATCGTTGAAATTATTACGCCGTCGTCAGTAGATCTGCCTTTCGAATAAAGTATTCGCTGGGTGTCTCCTTGGTGTGTCCCGTTTCTCTAAATCTTGCGTCACCGGCTCGTTTTCTCAAACGTTCCCACCACTTCTTAGTCATATAGTAACCAGTGATTTCTTCTCGTAAAGTCGCCCACTCGACTTCAATTCGGCGGCGATGGTCGAAGGGCAACGACCAGTACCATTCGCTTGCAGCTCCTGTAAGTCGTTTTGGTACTATACGACCTAGTTGCTGTCGCATACGCATACTCATACTTTGCTAGATCATCCATTTTTACGGAACCAGTGTATTATTCGGTTGGTATCTCCATCCCACGTTTCAACGTCACTCAGTTTTAGCTTCATGTCAAAGTGCGCGTCAAATCTGTTCGGATCTGGATTGCCTGCATTTCCTGGACCACCTCCACCAGGTGCGCCGCCTCCTGGACCGGGAGCTCCTCCTCCACCTGGGCCTGGGAAACCGCCGCCTCCTCCGGGTGGGTTGCCACCGCCGCCAGGATTGCCTCCTCCCGGACCGGGAGCTCCTCCTCCGCCTGGGCCTGGGAAGCCGCCGCCGCCTCCAAATGGACCGGGTCCTGGACCTGGGAAACCTCCACCTCCTGGAAATGGAAATCCACTGCCCGATGGACCACCTCTCCCTGGGAAGTTTCCTCCGCCACCAAAAGGAGGACCGTTGCCGCTTCCCCAAAGATGGCTACTTCCGGACGCGTTGTTTCCCCCATTTCCTGAGGGAAAGTTGGTACCCGTAAAGGTAGTCCACCGCTTACATTTGGAGCAGTCGAACTGGTTCCTTTCACCGGTTGGTCGTAGCTGTGTTCGAGGGTTGATTTGGGACTGTGAGGTCCCTGTTCGATTTAGCCCTCCCGCTTGTGCAGGAATACCGTACCCTCCGCCGCTGTACATCGGCGGCGCGGTGGATGATACGTAAGGCGGTACAACTCCTGATGTAGTTCCTGTGCTAAATGAATTAATATTAGGCCTCGAGGATGGACTTACCTGCCGGGAAGGATGGCTGCTAGTTGTCCCCGTGGCCACTCCTGCACGCTCTTGCATGCGTGCCGTTGCCTGCGCAAATCTGATAGCGCTGGATCAGATCCTTCCGCAGCTGGACCTTGCATTCCCTGAGGATTAGATTCACGACCGCGTGATTCAATGCCTCGAGGCACGCTAGCGGATTCGCCTTGAGGCTGATGGTACAGAGGTTCGTACCAGCTGAACACGGAAGGTGGCGTCTGGGACATTCGGCTCGTTCGCGTCCCTCGGTTTGAGTTCTGATTTCCCGTGTTAATGGAATGTTGGTGCTGATGGACCTGTATCGACAGGTTCTTCGAAGGGGCCCTTGCCTGACATACTTCCTCCCCGTGTCGGGTACTGGGCTGGTTTAAACGATGCCGAAATAGACTCGTCTTGAAAGGATGACGTAAATGAGGGATTCTGCGTGAATTGAGGAATGGATGATGATGATGATGCTGGAAGTCCTGAACTTTCCGATGGATCGAAGAATCGGGCATGCTTCTCTGGATTACGTGTCTGTGCTGAAGGTTCGTTTCGTTTACTCGTAAAAAATTGCGATATTGAATCGTTGTCAGGTTGTTCTGGACGTGCTGACAGCTGGGAAATGCTGAGCTGGTGGCGTAATGCGATAACTGCCAGTGTAGTAGTCCTCAACTCGATTTTGGAGCATTGCAGTTTCGTTATCTGGATCCATTCGACGAGGAGCTCCTGTCTCCCAGTCATGGTACTTGTCCAGCGTCGCAAGTAAGTGTTCCGTCTGCGCGATTAATCCGAGAGCCTGAATTTCGTAGTCGTGTTCCATTACGAACAAGTCAACATCGTTTTCAACGCCCCATTGTGGAATAGAAAGAGATCTTGCCTTCTTTCCGGCGCTGGCCAAGGAATGCGTCGCAATGTCGATTTTACTCTGTATTGCTTGTATGAACCTCAAATACAGTGTGTCACTAGGTTTATACCCGTATATATCCCCCTCCTTTGTACGCATAACCATTGGCGTTTTAATCGCGTTGTACAAATAATTGATCTCACGCGAAAAGGTGGTGAGGACTTGAGGAACTGAAAGAGTAGTAAGTAGTGGGTAGTCTACTACGCCGCCCGCCGCTTCTGTCAAGGTCTCTAAGGCCTGTAGCCTTCTCTCCTGCCATTGACTACTGGTCATGCGAGCGTATTCAAGATCATCTCTGCTTACCTCCCCTACCCAACGATCGATTAACGCCTTCACCTGGAAGTGAGCGATCATTGGTAGAGTCACCATTTCAGTCATCAAATTCTCTCGCGCCCACGTGGATGGCATACCTGTGAAACCACCCTTCAATCGCGCTGAAAGCGGTGGGGCTTCACTTATGTGGTCCCACTGTAGGTGTTCCCACGCTTCATCCAACTTAGCTTTCCGAATGGCGCCATGCGCTGTTTCCTTCCCCTTCCCTCGCGGGCGTTTGTCGACATTACTATCGTCCCACGCCCCCTCCAGTGAAGGACTTGCAGGATGCTCTGTTTCCTCCCCTGTTTGATGCTGTGCTGCTGCGCCGCTTGACGCTCCTACGGACGGTGCATCTGGCTGCGTATGGCTCTGTCCGCGAGGCTGTTGCTCAGGCTGTGTCGCACTGCCTGTCGCCTGCGGGGACGCTGTTCTGGACTGCGCCTTAGGCTCCGCTGTGTCCGCAGGTGGTTTTGGGGCCATGATTTGGCGTCGTTCGATGGTTCGCTGTTGTTGCTTTCCTTGCTTCTTCCTGTACTCTTCGAGGATCTCTCGCATGCGCTGTAAGATGATGTCTACCTCTGCCAGTATTTCCGAATCTAGGAACAGTGTTCGTCGTTGCGATGAAGACAATGTGTCCACCAGTGTTATGAATACCAGGTATTCCGCGTAGCTTCGCCGCTAGTGGCGAAGAGGGTCCGATCGCTTCGAGGAACGTAGTTTATAAACTACGTAGAATCACACGTATAATGAGGAGAAATAGATCTATTACGACGAGATGTACATCGTGAGTGAGAGAGATAAACACAAGTAAAAGAAGTAGTCAAAAATGTAGTCTGTTGTGGTCATAGGTAGGTAAGGTAAGGGGGTCTCGCTGTTGAAGCGAGACCTTTATAGTGCTAGAGGAGGCTGTACAATACGCAGTACTGGGTACAGCCTCTGATTAAGTAGATAAGTTTACAAAAGGAAAAGAAAGAAAAAGGAAATAGCCCGATATCCATAACACTTGCACACTGGCGAAACAGCCACGGAGTACTTGAAAGTCCAGACAAAATTCCTTACAATCTGGTCTGTTGTACCTGACCTTTATTATTGTGAACTCGCCGCGGTACTCTCGTGGAAGAAGCGATCACATCAGACGGACTCCAGCTACTGCAACCTAGTCCACGTCAAACTAAATACGACTTGAAGGTCTTTCCAGCGAGCTGAGAGGGAACGGTGTCTGATGAGTGTGTGATAACGAGTTGCCTGTCAAGACTCAGCACCGGCTGTGATGCAGCATCAGAAGCCAGTCCTCCTCCTCTGTCGTTCTTCATCTAGGGTCCATATGCATACACATGTTTTCTCAAAGCATCGAAAGGAGGACTTTAGATACAATTTAGGTTGTCAAGAAACTCGTGGTAGCAGTGATTCGTGTAGAAAATTTTTTATTCAGGAAGTTATACATGTGTGGCGCAACTATCTAGGGTTAGGGTTAGAGCCCTCTTCCGACCAAAAAAAAAAGGCCCACCCAGCCAGAGTGGCCAAAGTGGGACAGGAAAATATTGAGACGGTGCATAAGCCGAAGCCTATACAAGCCGCAGAGACCCTCTGTATGGACAGGGTCGCCGTGCTATGAAGGATCTTTACAGCCCACAAATCCGGGACGTGAAGGGACTTATGCCATCAAGGTAAGTATGAGGTGTTGATATTCGAACGCGGCTTTTATAGCAGCCAGTGCGCACGGACCAGGTCACGCATGGGACCCTAGATAAGATAGGGACGGTATATACGATCAAATTTTGCAGGTGGAAAATTGCATGGGGTTGACTGTACACCGACGGTGCGCGCAATGGCTGCGACCACGAACGCTGGCATTCAGTGGCGCGTTTGCGGTGGGTTTAGTGGCCTCGGCAGGCTATCGATCGATATCCCTGTCATGTGGGCGTCCAATCACGCTTCCAGGTTACAGTAGACTCCCTCGAGTCTCCAGGTTCTCTTCCTTTCTCTCATCCACCACTTTCTCAGTCCCATGTCGTTCAAGCCACCCA
>JADNRX010000823.1:0-21224 GCA_015501595.1 Hymenopellis radicata
TGAACCATCTGAAGAAAACACTGTTAAATTCAGCGATGTACATGGTGTCGACGAAGTCAAAGATGTAGTAGTCCTCATTGTTGATCTCTGCGCTTCCTGATATCATTTCTAGGAACTCAAAGATATTGTCGAATTCCTCAAGGATCCCGATTCCTTTGCAACTCTGGGTGGTAAGCTGCCGAAAGGTGTATTACTCACGGGGTAAGTCGCTGTCTTTTTTTGTCAAATGAGCGTCTAACTCACAACTATCTAGACCTCCCGGAACGGGTAAAACCATGCTTGCCCGTGCCGTAGCTGGAGAAGCCGCGGAGTACCGTTTTTCTTCGCTTCCGGGTATGTTCTCTCATCGCCTGTCAATCATTCAACTAACGCTGTATACAGATCTGAATTCGAAGAGATGTTCGTCGGCGTTGGTGCCAAGCGCGTAAGGGAACTCTTTGCTGCCGCGAGAAAGAAGGAACCTGCTATCATATTCATCGATGAACTGGATGCTGTTGGTGGCAAGCGTAATTCACGGGATCAACAGTACATGAAGCAGACTCTCAATCAACTGCTTGTCGAAATGGACGGGTTCGCCCAGAGTCATGGTGTTATCGTTATTGCAGCTACCAACTTTCCTCAAAGTCTTGACCCGTAAGTCGCATCTCGACTTTGATTGATTTGTCCCATCCACATTTTTCCAAGGGCGCTCGTGAGACCCGGTCGGTTCGACAGACATGTAGCCGTGCCGTTGCCGGATATTGGGACGTGTCCAAATTATCAAACATCATATGAAGGGTGTTCGGATTTCGCCAGGTTAGTATCTAGTAGCGATACTTCTGTTACACGGTCTGAGTCGCACAAGATGTGGATCCCAAGATATTGGCGCGAGGAACGCCCGGGTTCTCGGGCGCGGATCTGCAGAATATGGTCAAGTAAGTGTATTATCATCAAACCGCCATTGTGGTCCTGATGGCCTCAACTTTAGTCTCGCTGCTATCCAAGCGTCGAAAGAACGTGCCACGGATGTCACTCTTAAACATATGGAATGGGCTAAGGTAAATGTCTTCTCTGTCTATCCGGAACGTAATCCCTCAATGCGAAAAACAGGATCGTATAGTCATGGGTGCAGAAAGAAGAAGTGCATTCATTTCTGAGAAGGACAAACTTAGCACAGCCTATCACGAGGTTAGCGCATACTTCTTGGTTTACGACTCTACTGAATACTTGAATACAGGGTGGACATACCTTGGTCGCGCTTTATACCGACGGGGCAATGCCGCTGCATAAAGTGACATGTATACGACGAGGTCACGCTCTTGGATATGTACTATACTTCCTCTGATTGTTTGCTTCTGAACTGATTCCCCTTCCTAGACAGCAATGCTCCCTGAAGATGATGTCGTTTCACAAAGCTACAAGCAGATGATTGCTGCCATGGATGTTTCTATGGGTGGGCGAGTGGCAGAAGCGCTTAGTGAGAAGCACTGTCACCTCAGGTGTCGACTGAACTGAGATTTTTCCTAGTTTACGGTCACGATAATATCTCTAGCGGGGCCAGTTCGGACATCAGATCTGCTACTCAGACAGCAACTCGTATGGTGAAGGTGAGTACAACCTACCGTGGTAGTGCATCATCTCGTTAACACTGGTCGGAAAGGAATGGGGCTTTTCGAGTCTGGGGCCTGTATTCTTCAGTGGCGACCACAAGCCTAGTCCGGCGAGAGCATTACAGATTGACGATGAGATCTCCAAGTCAGTACCGAGTGACGGTTCACTTCTCTCGCTGATACACCCCTTCTTGTATAGATTGATCAAAGACAGTGAAGCTCGTGCCACTGCCCTTCTAACCTCGAAGATCACAGAACTACATAGGGTAAGCGATGCAGAGTATTGCTTGGCTTATTGACTTACACACGATGATAGCTCGCTCATGCATTGGTCGAACATGAAACTATGGACGCCGATGAAGTACGGAAAGCTATCAAGGGCGAGCCGATAACAAAACTTGACGACATCTTGAAGGAAGTAGAGAAACCTGAATCAGTCGAGGGAAAGTAGCTGTAAGTGGTTATGCCGTTGTTTCCCCCGCTTCGACTAAGAACGTCGTATGTCCTTCGCGCAGCCGTCTTCGGAGATTGTCAATTTCACCTCGACTGTATACGTCCATGCAGTTCGTCAAGGGTGCACGTTCCTGCGTGGGTACGTCTTAGATAGACAGCATGGTACAGTGTTAAACGTTAAACGTTAATGTAGGCAGAGGTAGTACGGCCTTTTGAATGGAATTAGTCTCACTTCTCACAGAACCGCATGGTTATTGCATCCCTACGGGTTTATTAGTCCGTCACTCCCGGACTTTTTGTTCTGTGGATCCTGTGTGGATCTACGCTCAGTTGCGAAAGCCCTCAGGAGAAGGACTGCACAAGCAGCGGTTGAAATGGATGCCAACAGGTTCGTGGGAATGGTAGTCGGACTAACAGGAAACAGCCTTACATGCAATGTTCTTACACTCGCAGATTTGTATGTGGAGGTACATACGTGGGAGAGAAGTGCATACATGATTATCACGAAACTACAGAGGCATATCGTTCTTCCCGTCCCTTCTGGACTAGCTGAGAACGCGGTCGACTGCAAGTTGACTTGGCTGAGAGTCACGCGCTTCATTCTGACTTTTCAATGTGCCTCTTTCGTCGCCTGTATTCTCTCCGTCAGATTCTTCTTCGCACCACCATATGCACGTTCGGATCGGAGTTCTCCTGGAAAGGAGCAGAAATGGGTGGAATCGCGTTTAATGAAGTTGGCTGCCATGTGCGCGTCGTCCTCGAATGTTCGCGGTCGGTCATCCGAATGTATGCTTGTGCGTCATTTCAGGAGATCGCTTTGCTTCTTTACTGTGCTGGGATTTCATCGGGCAACGGCAGTTTGCGAGGATGGCCGTCGTTCGCATGGGCTACCTATCACGGAAATCGACGCGTTAACGCTCTGTGCTCTCCGAAAGGCGTGGAAGTACAGCGGACACAGTGTAAGGGTTCCGAATGCCAGCGAGTGTCGACGGTCGCCTACAGCTAGCTTGTTGATTATACTTAGACGCCAACTACGAACCCTGCAGCTGCAGGATGGGATTTAGGTGTTTAGATTTGGACGATGGCTTGTTCCATTCGAATCAGGTATACCGCATCTGATGAAATTCACGCCCATATCTCTGGAGAGCATCTTGATACCCATGGTCATATCTCGATGGCCCTCGCGCCAGTAATCCGGCTTGACACACTTCGACGAGTCCCCTCGACATGGAATTCTTTCCTTTCTGTGTTCCTTCGGCGTCCTTTTACGCCATAAATTAATAAATATACTATAAATATCGACCCGCTAAGAGCATGAAAACCTAAGTACAGTCGCCGATTCAAAAGGGAAGAGACTCGTTTCCTCACACCATACTCAACGACCTCGGCGTCGACGCGCGAAGGAGCTTTCCGGGTATGGTCATGATCTATCCTTGGCCTTGATCGTTGACGACTGATATGCTTTTAAACTCCTAGCGCCCTCGATAAACTCAAAACCCTTCATCATCGCGATCAGACTCTAGCTCCGCCGGCGACGACGTGAGGCGTCTCCCCCAGGTTGTGTCAAGTTCAGAGTGGCAAAAATGACCTTGGCTTGCAGGATGTGCTACCGGCAGCTGCTGTTCAAGCGGTCGACTGAATGCCAGCACCTGACGAAGACAGGAGAGACTGTGATCGACTGTCGGTCTGCGCAGTGCCACCTCAGTTCTGCCCATCCTTCAACTTGTGGCACTCAACAATGCCCGTGCTCGTGCCGTCGATACTATGGACAGCCTGTCCGACGAGTGACCGCCACTGTCAGTGCACATCCGCTTTCTAAACATCCCCGATCTCATCTCTTAATGATAAGACCCCTGGCCGATGTGCGCAATGCTTACAGGCATGAACGCCTTGGCTTTTTTGCTTTGAAACAGAATTGTTATGATAATGATGCACTAATTTATTTCATGTATCCTCGACGAATCGTTACGCGCGCGTATGTACCTGGCTTGTATTGGATGTCTCACTGTAGGTGGGACTGGGAGGATGCACTTTTGATACGATAGAATTAGGATTTGTTGTACAAAACATGACTAGGGAGCCTGGAGCTCTCTATTTCCTGCACCAGACTGACGGGACGGAATGTTTCCTTGCATAGAACGGCACGCAGAACCCAAGTAATTGCCCTCCGACGAGAGTGGCGCAATAGCAATAACAGATCCTCCATCGAGTCAACGAGGTCCCAACGGTGTCGACCGGCCTGGCTGCCCTAGGTACATGAATGCTCGGTAAACCAATGATGGAAGTTGACGCCAAGTTGTAACCTCCGATATCATCTCGTTCCCCAAGTGCTACCTCCACAGAGCGCGATACCGCCGCACCCAAGTCGGAGCAGACTGCCCGTTGAGCAGCGTATTCCGCCCGACGCGGTATCGCCCGGAAATAGGATGACAACGCATCTCTTGTGTCGTGGAACTTGGAAGTCCCCGTTCCCGTTCCATCACGCTTAAACGTCCAGGTTCACGACTTTCTAGCGGAGATGACGGGCTTTCAATTCGTGAACTGACCCACGACTCGATGAACCTAATGCATTTCTCAGCTGCAACCACACTGTTCTCGGGGAGCATGCGTACCTTCAACTCGGAGGGCCACAGCGAGTACCTCTCACCCCCTCCTCTGTACGGCCCAGGACTTGCCGCTCTACCCATCGTATCATGGTTTGGACCCCGCCCCCGCAGCAAATAGAGGATCTGGGATATTTGGTTTGTAACTCAAACTTTGGCTTCCCGGTGACTTCTGGAATGATCAGCATCGAGTAACATGGGAAAGAATATGGCGCTCAATGACTAGGCAGAAGCGCCAACGTGGGTTCCATATAATGACAGCGCAGCAGTCCATCCCCACTCTTGGTCGCCGTGATGGAAACGAACGATGTTGAGATGGCCGAGGTGGGCGTTTCCTCCCTGCCGTATGGCTGACCACTGAGAAGATGCATAGGCGAACGAATGTCCAAGTGTAGACAATAATAACGACGGCGGTCACAAAGAGAAGAAAAGGCAGCCCAGCGAGTTTCCCGTTCCACAGGAACTCCTCCAGAGGGATGATACGCCTCTGGCCTCGTCGAGAGAAGAATATATCAAGTGTATGGTTTCGTACGTCCTCGTCAATATCGCTGTGACATTTTGATTCCAATCCCTGTCATGTAGGCTAGTTGGTTATGCCGCCAAGCAGTTGCAAGCGCGCCGCCACAGTCAACAATACAAGAAGACAATGGCGCGCCTTGGGATTAACTGGACCATCGACGAAGGCCGAGACAAAATCGCCGGAACATTGTTCGAGAATTTGGCCGCTCGAGATGAGGAAGCAAGAAATCAACTGCGTCTAGTGGTGGCGAAGTTGCCGGATGGACCTAAAGCAACAATGAAGCAGAGACAGGACATCGTGGACGCAGGCTCCTGGGTCAGAGAGAGCGGCCCGCGCATTAAACGAGCGATGGACGCTGATCTACGCGTTGGTCGGACCCTAGGTTTTGACTATGATCTCGAGAGTGCCGCCACAGATGCGCAAGAAGCACGAACGATCTTTCAAGCCATTCGTGCGGATTTGGGCGCAGAAGAGAGAAAAACAGCTCAGTCCTTATCCTCTGCCCGGCTCGAGGTACAGACGGTAAGTTCCACACGTTTCCAAGGGACCAAGTAGATTCAAAGCATGATAGATGTTGGATCGTCTAACGCAGATGGAGAAGACAGAGCCTGAGACCCAGCAGTTGTTAGAGAGGCTGCCGAACGAGCTCGCTTTCGCCAATCGGCCTGGGTACGAAACGATGCGGCGGATAGTAGATGAAAGATCAATTGCGGAAAAGTTCAAAGCACGGTTCGACCTTGAGAGTAAGGATTTTTGCGGTCGTGTGGAGGGACTTTTGAATCCTACACTAGATGTAATGGACGATCTCTCGAGCAGTAAGGGACTAGAAGCTGAAGAGGGTGAAATATTGCCTCCATATTAGGAAACTTCTCTTTATACTCTGTACTTGATCGTGAAATGAAGCACAAGCGTTGTTTTGTACGTATGATTGGGGATCTGCGAGGATTCCTACTACACCGATTCGGATTTTAACTGCTACTTTACTTAGCATTTCGACGAAAACGGGGAGCCCATCGGCAGAGGCTGTCGCTACGGCAGAGACTGCGACTTTGTTCATCCCGACGAATCTAAGTGGAAGCTATTGCCACCCAGTACTTCGCCCTACGATCGACCCCGGCCACCCATGGACAGAGCATTCCCCTCATCGTCGTTCACGTCGAGGGACCGCGACAGAGACGGAGACGCGCCCACGAGAGACCCACGCAGGAAGCCTACATCCCCCATCCCGCCAAGCAGTGCTCCTAGCAATCGACCATGGTCGCCCGCTGGCAGCGAAGACAGGCGCACGTCCTGGGGCCCGCCGCCTGCCTCAGCGAGCAGCATGATGCCGCCGCCTCCACCTAGCA
Source organism: Hymenopellis radicata (assembly GCA_015501595.1). NCBI lineage: Eukaryota > Fungi > Basidiomycota > Agaricomycetes > Agaricales > Physalacriaceae > Hymenopellis > Hymenopellis radicata. The sequence continues at coordinate 6,512 of JADNRX010000823.1, forward strand.
GTTCCGCAATGTCTCCGCCACCACCACCACCTCCACCAGTGGCAGCACCAGCATTGGATCCTGTAGCGCCACCGCCTGCTGCTCCGCCAATGCAGCCACTGTCAGGCAAGAGCAACAGTGCCCAAACTGTGGATGCCAAACGCAACGAATGGAGACAGCGTTTCTCGTATGTCTCCGTTCGGCTCTTTTCATTCATTGGCTCATCGTTCGCAGGCATTTCGAAGATTGGCTCAAGTTGTACGACAAATGCGACAAGACTATGCACGCGAAACACGCGTTGGAGCGCTCCATGAAGATCCAGACAAACCCCGTCCTTCTTTCCAATATGCAGAAGAGCCTGGATGAGCTCACGCAGCGCCTGACAAAGGACAACGACGACCTTCATCGCACTGTTCATCGCATTGCTAAGAATGACGACTGGCCCACCGGTCCGCGCCCTGGCGCCGATGCAGTCCGCAACAAGCACGACGACATGCTCGTCACGCTCGACACTCTAAAATCAAGCATCACTTCCTTGACTCAGACTGTCAATCAAATCCGCCTGGAGCAATGTGAAGAGAATGGCATGGATGTCGATGCTGGATCTCAGGGACCGTTTTCCAACGGCTGGCGCCCTGTCGGGGAGGCGCGTCCTCTGAAGCGACAACGTCTCGAAGGCGGGGAGGTCCAGGTTTCAAACTCCCAGATGACGGAGATTCGCGAGGGATTCGACGGGCTGGAGGATAATCTGACGGAACTCCATAACGCGGTCACGCAGCACGACCGTGAGATCAAAGAGGAGATTGTCGAGATACTTGAAACGCGTCATGCACAAATTGAGGCGGCAAAGGGAGATTCCGAGGCGAAGTGGCGCGCCGACACAAAGGCCCGAGCTGACAAGTTGCATAGTGACTTGATAACCTTGTCCACAGATCTCGCGGGTCTGATCTTAGAGAGTGGTAACATCAAAAAAGACAGAGAATCCACCAATAACGAGGTTCACCAACTTCGTGACGAGCTGGCACAGGTTAGTCTATCCTTATTTCTTCTGGTCGTAGGCTTATTGGGGGCGTAGTTGCGAGAGCGTCTTGACAGAGTCGAAGCCAACAAGGCAAGCGATGAGAAGGAATTGAAAACTCTTAACCAGGCGCTCGAGGCATATATGAACAACAATGCTGGACCAGCCTCGCCATCACTGCTTACACCTTCTGTCATGCAGCCGTATATCGAGACGACAGTCATTCCTCAGATACGAGAAGCGCTGAATGTGACACTCCTCGACCTCCATTCCAAGTTGGCCAGCTCAATTACCCAACGAGAAGGGGAGATATATGCGATGTTGTGGGATAAATTGAGGTTGACGATGAGTATGGTCGATACGGTTGCTGCGCGATTGGATAAACCATCACCACCGCCAAAAGCAAGTTCATCCACTATGCCACCCCCTTCTTCTGTCCCAGCATATCTTCAGACCAAGAAGCATTAATTACATTTTCTTGCCGCATCCTGCATCTCACTGCTGTAACTTGGCTGTAACCATTTCATTTCCATGTACATGAAGGCAACACCATGGCCATTGATGCCATACAAGAAGAATAGTAATACAATATCGAAACCACCAGTATGTGATCATTTCGCATGATGGTACGCTGACACTCAGAGAAGCTGAGAGTGGCGGGACAAGGGTAGGATGAGGCTGCCAGGTGCACCACATCCTGTGCTGGTATTGAAAATGTTACTAAGGGTACCTGCAGCCTGCAATACCATTACTAACACCCCCGGGAGGTTTGCTCAGTACTGAGTAAGTAGTAAGTACTGCACAGTGCACAGGCCACAACCCTAAAAAAGAATCCAAAGTAGGGTTGTGCAGGATACCTCGAATATTGTGCCGTTCAATATTTAACCGGTTAATAACTGTTATTAACACCCCGTCGAGAGGTAAGTTTTGGGCGGTTATTAACCTTTCACATGATGCAGTCATGTGAGCAGTGAAGAGGAGGGTGATTTGTAGGCAAGAGGGCCGGAAATGAGCTGCGGGACCACCTAGATACATCAGAAGATCAGTGGAACTCAAATTAGACCATTTTGAGGCCACTAGAGAGGTTTTTGAGGGCTGGAGAAGAAAAATTTGCCTCAGACCGGGAAAATACACCACAATGCATCACGTGGAGCCTGGAGGTTATTAACAGTTACTATTATTAACAGTTAGTAACTGTTAATAACACACCCCAAAATATGGGTATATTCCGCCAACGTTAGTAACCGCCTTGGTCATCATTGAAGATAAGTAAAAAAGCTGCCCATGCCCAGGATTGAACTGGAGACCCTTGCATTAGCTGGGATAGGATAACCTCATAAGTACAATGCTCTACCACTGAGCTACACGGGCAATACTTAGGTTTACCCGTTGTAGTCTAGTAGAAGTGCCACCCTATTCAAATAAAAAACTGCACTGTAACAAGGCTACTGCTTACTGGGAGACGCGATGAACGATGGACAAGTTTACTTGAAAATCAATCGCAGACTAACCCTTCTCCTGGCGGGAGTGGTGTATCATCGAATACTTAGCATCTACAGAATAGTAATGTTCCACCTCTACGCTAGTAACAGGTCCACAGAAAAAACCCCGGACGTGCGCCCTTCGTCTCTGTTGAACAGTTTAATCGCCCGTGTTGAGACGGCTTCTCCACGTCCTGATTGTACCTGGTGAAGATACCCATGCGTCTAAACGCTCGTTGAGAGCAGCATATGTCTAGAGTGGAAAATCAGAACAGTCCAACGACCCGTCCGTTCTCGGGGTCAAGTCCGACTTCCCAGAAGCCAGGACGTGTTCCGAGTCCAGGCATCGTCTGCATGTCTCCGAGGAGAGGGTACAAGAATCCAGCCCCTGCAGAAAGTCGTACAGCACGGATGGGTACGGTGAAGCCTAGAAAATATGAGCATCGAGAGGCACAAACATGGTGAACAGTGTAATACCTGATGGAACGTTCTTGAGCTTGGGATCATGTGAGAAGGAGTACTGAGTCTTGGCCATGCAAACTGCAAGACGTCAACAAATCAGAAACACAGCATAGCGGCCATACGTACTCGGGAGATTGTTATAGCCTTGCCGCGCGTACGTGTCGACCTGTTTCTGGGCCAGTTCACTCAACTCAATCCCGTCGGCCCCATAGATCTCTTTGCAGATGATAGCGATCTTCTCCTCGATCGGAAGGTTCAAGTCGTACAAGTACTTGAAGCCTGAGGGACCTTCGCAGGTAGCGATGACGGCCTCAGCAAGCGCACGAGCACCGGCACCTCCCTCTGCCCAATGGTTGCTGACAACAGCAGCATCGGCGCCGCCAGTTTAATGATTCGGCACGCACAAGGTCGAGCTCGGCTTGAGAGTCGGAGCTATGTTCACGAAGTGTCAGTGAACAAACAGTGAAGGAGACTCAAAACACATACGCGAACTGGTTGATGGCGACAATAACCTTGATACCAAACTTCTTCGAGTTCTCGATGTGCCTGACAAGATTCTTGCATCCCTCCTTGAGAGTGACGAGGTCCTCCTTGGTGTACGTCTCGTGAAGTGCCTTGCCTGGTGTAACCTCGGGTCCACCGCCATGCATCTTCAGGGCCCGAGTCGTAGCGACAATAACGGTAGCGTCTGGCTTGAGGCCACTAACCCGGCACTTGATGTTGCAGAATTTCTCCATACCCATGTCAGCACCAAAGCCACCCTCGGTGAGGACGTAGCCAACACGATCAGCAGAATCTCCTTCTTCGGTACCGGCGAGTTTCAGAGCAACTCGGTCAGCAAGGATAGAAGAGTTTCCGTGCGCGATGTTGGCAAACGGACCGGCATGGACAAAGACGGGAGTGCCCTGTCGTGTTCGAGTCAGTCATTGCTCAACTCGATTATAAAGTCTTACCTGGAGAGTTTGCATCAAGTTAGGCTTGATAGCATCCTTCAAAAGGACAGCAAGAGCACCAGAAACACCGATATCGTCGGCAGTGACAGCGTCACCGCTCTTGCTCGTGGCTACGACCATGGCACCAAGGCGCTGCTTCATATCCTCTAGACCAGTCGTCAACGCAAGGACGGCCATACACTCGCTAGCCACAGCGATGTCGAAACCGGTTTCACGCTCATGACCCTGCTCAGTCGGGTTGCGCCCAATAGTAATCTTTCGCAGGAAACGGTCATTGGTATCGAGAACGCGATTCCAGGTGATGCTGTCCAGATCGATGTCGAGGCGGGCAAATTTGGTGATTTCTTCCGGGGTAAGGTCATTGGGGTTGGTCTTGTCAATGCCGAGCTTCTGAGGCGCTTGAACATTAAGGGAGCAAACTCGCGCTTGCCCTTCTTTGTTGGGACGAGACGACTATAAAGCGCCTGAAAGAGGTCAGTTTGGAGTAGACTCACTAGTAGAAAAGCGAACCTTGTCAGATTGAGTAGCTTCGTGGAAGATACGCGCATCCAGAGCAGCAGCTAGGTCGCAGGTAAGAGCCTATTTATCAAGAAGAATACAGCGACTATACCAAGCAAGTTGTTCGCAGCGGTCACAGCATGGATATCGCCCGTCAGATGAAGGTTGAACTAGGAACATTAGCTACTGTTGTTGACATAACCTTAATGCATACCTCGTCCATAGGAATGACCTGGCTGTATCCACCTCCAGCTGCACCACCCTTGATACCAAAGGTGGGACCTTGACTGGGCTGCCGTATGCATGCGAAAGCGGGACGCCCAAGTTCGGCACCCAAAGCCTGTGCAAGACCGATGGTGGTGGTAGATTTACCCTCCCCAAGCGGCGTGGGTGTGATACTAAACCCAGTTAATGAATTGAGTCATCTAGACCAAGGAAACATACCCGGAGATGACAATGTATTTACCATCCGTGCGGTGCGACAGACGGTCGAGAACGCTCAGTTCAACCTTGGCCTTGTACTTGCCGTAACTTTCTAGTTCATCGGGGAGCAATCCTATTTCGTGGGCAAGCTGAGTGACGGGCTTTGGTGTCTGCGCCATGGAGATTTCGATATCCGACGGTACTTTTTCGAGAATGTCCAACTTCAAGGGCTTGACCTTGCGGTTTCTAGCTGTCTGCCATAGTCTTTCAGCCGAGGTAAGCGTGTTCTCCATGAGAAGTGCCACGGTCATCGGACCGACGCCTCCAGGAACGGGTGTGATGTGAGACGCGACGGTCGAAGCTTCCGCAAAGTGAACATCGCCAACCAAGCGCTGACCCGATTTCTTGGTAGAGTCTATCCAGAGTATGAAGGAAATGAACTATAAGACGCGTAATTACACTTACCAGGCACGTAATTGATTCCAACGTCGATTACCACTGCGCCCGGCTTGATCCACTCACCCTTGACAAACTCTGCCTTGCCGATAGCAGACACGAGGATGTCAGCGGTCTTGATCTGGATCGAGTCAGATAGAGGTAACTATAAGGAGAAAAAGGCTAGATCGCACGATGGATTCAATGTTTTTGGTGCGGCTGTGACATTGGGTTACGGTGGCATCTTTGTTGCGGAGCATGGAAGCGACAGGGCTGCCAACGATGTCGCTGCGGCCTAATACAACTGCATTTGCGCCAGAGATGGAGACACCAGTAGATTCAAGAAGACGGATGACGGCGGAGGGGGTACAGGGAGCAAATAGAGGGACGGAGGCGCGAGATGAGAGATGACCAATGTTGTAGGCATGGAATCTGCCCAAGTGTTAGAGAGTAGACAGAGGGGGTGAATGCGCAACTGACCCATCGACATCCTTTTGAGGACTAACCGCCTCGGTCACGAGACGCTCACCCTCGGCATCGACGTGATCACCCAGTGGGAGCTGAACGAGGATGCCGCTGACTGACTCATCGTCGTTGAGGTGCTTGACACGTTCAATGACCTCGTCGACGGTGGCCGTTGCGGGGAGTGCAATGTGCTTAAAAGTGATACCGACCTCCTCTGCGGCTTTGGCCTTCATGCGGACGTACGTCGTCGAATCTGGGCGCTCGCCAGCTTGGATGATGGCTAGCTGAGGCTGGAAACGAGGGGACGACTGCTGGATGGTCTTGATGCGGGCGGCGACTGCATCACGAGTAGATCTGAATAAAAGATAAATAAAAGAATAAATGGTATTAAAGACGGGGAACGTACTTTGCGAGTGCAGTGCCGTCTATACGAGTCGCAGTGGAGGCCATGGTACGAGAACAAGTAAGATAAACGCATGGATGGTATAGACCCTTTCGGGATATGCCGGCCCGAGATTGGCAGGCGGCGGACCAGTGCCGCCTGGCTATTTGGAGAGACATTGCAGAGGCAACCTGTCCTCGTTGTCCTTTACTTTATAGGCTCCTGTCCTGGTCGAGTCAGGCAAATTTATCCGAGGTGTTCAAGAAGAAACTGGGGGTTTATCCGTGTCCTTTTGCCTTACTTTCCCACGCCTATTCCCAGAAAAAATTCGTCCTACTTGTTCCGTAACAGTCAGTGTCACCACTCACGACATTGACCCACGACGATGAGCTCGGGTGCCCTTCAACTCTTACGCGCCTGCACGGCTTCACTGTCGTCCAGGTCGCTCGCCCGTTCCTCTGTTCTCGTCCGCTCCCAACCCCGGCGGCATTACTCAGACGCAAAACCGGCACAGGACGAGGTCACCGCGGACACAAAAGACGCACCCGCCTCTGAAAAGTCTTCCGCCGAGTCTGAAAATCTTTCGCCAGAGGCTGTAAAGCTAAAAGCAAAGGAGGCAGAGGTTACCGACTTGATGGTCCGTTATTCCGTCGTTGACAAATGTGTTCAATCTGACTGGTCCCATAGGGCCGTCTACGGTATCTCCAAGCAGATTTTCTCAACCTCCAGCGCAATGCTGCCCGGGAAAAGGAGCAAATGCGCGACTTTGCCATCTCCCGTTTCGCATCCGACCTGCTAGAAACAGTAGATGTTCTCGCGCTGGCACTCAAGTCTATTCCCCCAGCTGCGGTCCAGCCTCCAGAACCTTCCTCCTCCTCCGAGCCCCCTTCCCCTTCCTCCCTGTCAAAAACACCAGAAGAGTATCTCCGAGAGCTACACACTGGTGTCGAGTTGACCCAGCGCCAGCTTCTCCAGACACTATTCAAGTATCATGTCAAGCCTTTTGATCCCACAGGCGATGTCTTTGACCCAAATCGTCACGATGCCCTCTACCAGGCTCCAATACCAGGCAAAGAGCCGGGAACCGTAATAGATTGCCAAAAAACCGGCTACATGATCAAGGACCGTGTCCTTCGCGCAGCCCAGGTTGGTGTAGCACAGGAGACATCCTCATAATCTGTTTGTAGAACCTTGCATGGTTTCTCGAGGTGGGCCGTGATGATATTATATGTGACGGAGCAGACCCGCTAGATAGTCGTATTGTAATAGCTCTTAATTACCGAATCTCAACTCTGAACTCATCCTGTAAGCGCGATTCAACCTCATTATGAATCTCGTTGACTTCTTTGTTCGAAAGAGACCTGTGAGGAACCGTTCTTCAGAGCAATGACTGTACCTGCCAATGGAGCACTCACCGATCCATTGACCTATACTTTACGCGATAACATAAACTTGTTCGATTTGTTTTAGGATGCACGAAAGAGTCAATCTGGAAACAGTTAGCAGAGAAACTGGACTTTCTCGGGACTATACCATTTTAACATCCTCGACGAGATCGCCCGCAACGTCGCGAACGAGATCACACAAGTCATTTTCATGCAGACTCATCTCGGAACAAGTCCAGAAACTGATGTCTTTGAAGCACGACGGGTATTTGGAGTACGGCTTGAAAGCGGTTATTTGTCCGGGAGTAAATTGAGAAATGAAGCGCGAATCCGTAGACCAGAAGAGCCTAATGTCGGGAATAGAATACAAGACCATCGCTATGCGTTCGAGTCCGAGTCCAAATGCCCAGCCAATTTTGTTTGGCACCTCTGGCAAATAATCAGCAGTAACCACAGGTCAAACGTCAAGACATACTGGCAGTGTCGAGCGTAGCTTGCCTGACAACTCCACATCCCAGAATTTCGAGCCATTCACCCCGAAAAAAGACTTCAACCTCAAAGCTGGGGCTCGTGAAGGGGAAGTAGGTTTCAATCCAGCGTACTCTAAGAGGATTCTCTTTCGACGCGCCTCCGATGCCTTGGAAGAGATGAAGCATCAAACTGTTGAGCGACAGCTTCAAGTTTTTAGCGACGAGTTCTGCATGTTTTGGATCATGCCCAGGTTGAGCGGGGTTGGAGGGAGAGACGTGAGGAACATCCTCGATGATAATATCCGAACGCGTCAGATGCTGAGAAAGCCGCTCATTATCCTCCTCCAGCTCGCGTATGCCAGACGCGTCCGCGCTGACGACTCTCGCACCCTCCATTTGGTGGAAGACGGGATAATGCGACCCGTCGATTTCGTCGCGTCGGTACACGTCGGCAGTCAGTAACCACTTGTCCTCGCCCTTTCCGAAAACTTCCACTTCGTGGGCAGACGTGTGCGTACGGAGCATCATGCCCTTGTTGATATAGTAGCTGTCCGTCACAGCACGCCCAGGATGGTCCGCAGGGAACGACAATTCGTCAAAGTTTTTGTGAGGCGTCACCAGCGGGGAGAGGGACGAAAGATGGGCAAAGTCCGGGTAATGCGACTCGATCATGGTGCGCAAGGTGTGAAGGGGATGCGACGGCTGAGCGTGCAGATGCATAGGAATTTTGGACAGAATGGCCGGGGTGACATTGGTGATCTCGTCCGTCGCGTACCGCTCACCGAGGATCTCGAGAAATTCGGGATTGCGGGCGTTTTGACTGTGCCAGCGGTGCTGCCCGCTAAAAGTGCGCCGGCAGAAAAGGCGCAGAACAGGAGCCTTTTGCATGCTTGACGCGACTGAGACCCCAAAATGCCCCACACACAAAATACAACTTGGAGTCAGTTGGCGAAGCGAAGTAGAGGTCAATGTTGTCAGGTTAGTGCGGGCCGGTATCCGGCCAGTACGGTCACGCTCGAGTCACGGTATAACTCTTGTTTAATCTTACCGCCAGCTCAATCTTTCATCTCGGACGTCATGCAACTGACTGATTCCTGACAGCCCTAGACATGACACGACCTTCACAGATTTTCTTAGGCTGGATGGTCTACAGTTCTGACAGGATTGTTCTTCAATAGTAAATGGTGCGATCTCATTTCGTCTAAGCGGTATCTATGTTCAATCGTATGAAGCAAATGGATAGTCTGTATATCCCTTCTTCTGTGCCTCCAAATTATCTCCGGCTCCTTGATACAAATGCGCGTTGTCAAAAACGTTATCCAGTGGCTTGCTATGCTTGATCCTCAGCGCAAAGTCGGGATGCGCAATCCAAGGAAACCCGAAGAGAACTCCCGCTATCTTGCCAGCCTTGATTTCCTCGGCTGCCTCGATGGCCGTGTAGCGATTGGTACCGAACACCAACGCGTTCTTGATGATGGGACCATACGTGACGAGAACATCGTGAGGAGTGGTTCTCTCCTGGTCTGGTGTTCAAGTCAGAATACCACGTTGACTGGCTCGATATAACACTCACTGATGAATTCATGGCTAATCTCTGTGTGTCTGAATAGGGCAAAGTATGCAATGCGGAGCTTGTCAGCCTCTCCGATGAAGTATTTGAAGGTCGCGAGCGTTTCCTCAAGAGGCATCCTATCGATAACATCAGTCAACAAGCGAGAAACGGCACATGTGTGATCACTTACGCGATGTCGTTTCCTCCTCCAGCTGGCATCAGCTTGATTCCCACTCGGTCCGCGCCCCAGATTTCGATAACGGCCTTGAGCACTTCCAGGCCAAAACGAGAACGGTTTTCGACGCTGCCACCCCATTCGTCAGCTCGCTGGTTGGAAGTGATGTCGAGGAATTGGGGGATTAGATAGCCGTTTGCCGCATGAACTATCACTTCGTAAGCATTGGTGTCCATTCAAATCAACAACAATCTCACTTTCAACGCCATCGAACCCAGCTTCCTTGGCATTGATCGCGGCCTGCTTGAAGAGCGCCACTAGTTTCCACGGATCGTTGATGGCGGTGGGCTAAGGCTCATCAATCTCGACAAAATATAAAGTACAGGAAGATACTTACAGTGACATAGCCGGGTTGTCCAGGAAGGAACCTAAACTTCCCACCTCGTGCGGCGATAGCAGAAGGCGCGTAAACAGGTGTACCTGCAGCCACTTGCTCCGGAGCCTCTGGGTGAGAAACCCGCCCCACTATAAGCGCGCTTAGCGGTCAATGCGCGGCGATCATGAGGATACAACGTACCGTGCCAGAGCTGACAGAAGATAACGGTGCCCTCTTCGTGAACAGCGTCGGTCACCTTTTTCCAGGCATCGACCTGCTCCTTGTTCCAGATCCCAGGAGCATTCTGCCACTGCGTTCCTTGGCGAGTGATTAAGGTTCCCTCAGAGACGATAAAGCCTGCACCGCCCTTGGCGCGCTGCTTGTAGTACTCCACGTTCACTGCGTTTGGAACGTTCGTCGGGACAGAGCGACTACGCGTCAAAGGCGACAGGAAAACACGGTTTTTAAGCGTGTTGGGACCCATCTGAAGTGGTTGGAATAGAGTATCTTGAACGCTGGTCATGGTGAAGCAGAAGAGGATGAGTCAATGCTAGGCGCCATGTCATTTTATACAGAAGCCTGGACAGTATTACTACACATTGGCAGTATGCAAGGTGCGGCTGAGTAAAGGCTCGTGTTGGACTCGTAACTTGGCGCTTGGGTAAGAACGTTCGGGCTTGTTGATCGAAGTATTATAAATCGCCGGCGAGGTCCGTTCAGCTTCTCTTGCTCAATGGAAAGGCAATAGAGCGTTGCCTTTGTTGCCCGGTGTTACCAGAATGCTGAGCTGAACTTCGAGTGCTTAGCTACTGACACGGGCATTCAACTTCAAGTCGGTCACCGTACATACGAGGTGTGTAATACTGAACTAGTATTATTCGAAGCTATGTTCTTACAACGTCCCTGAGTCCAGGACGAATTTATCATCCATGGTCAACTCCGAGTCGGATGGTCTGAGAAACGTTGTTGACTGGACTGATTAATATGAGCGCTACAGATTCTTTCGAGGATTACTCAGATATTAACCCTATATATCAAAGCGGAAGCCATAATTCACAAATAACAGTGATGGGCCTCTCTATCGTTGTTCATTGAAAGGTTATCTAGTATATACAACAAATCTGGGGGTACTGTACCGTTTCGACCGGGTGTTCGCCCGGTGTGACGCGTTATGCTACGAACTTTCAGCATAACTGTTCGTTTTCAGGCACACGAAGCGGAATTACCTTATTTGGACAGTCCCGCCTACGGCGGGACGAAAAAATTTCCTTTTTGGGCCTTGTGTAGCTCCAAAAATCGCGCGTAACGCGTTATCATTTATGTTTTTGTTCGGTTCGACCGGGTGCGTTACGCGTTAGCCGAACACCCGGTCGAAACGGTACAGTAGTAGTCAGGAATCACTGGTATGAATACTATTCAATTATAAGAAGCGGCGGGATAATCCGTGTACCCCTTCCTCTGGCTTTCCACATCGCCTCCAATTCCATACAGATGGGGGAAATCGGGGGCGTTGTCTAGCGCCTTGCCGTGCTTAACCCTCAGAGTGAGATCGGGATGCGTAACCCACAGGAAACCGAAGAAGACACCAGCGACCTTGCCGCTCTCGATGTGCTCTGCCGCCTCGACGGGGGTGAAGCCAGCGTTGGAGAGGACCAAGGCCTTCTTGATGAAAGGACCGTATGTTGCAATGATATCATGGATAGTCGCCCTTCTCTTCCCTGAACGGAGCGTCAGTATACGATGAGATAGACAACCAGCTTGGGAAACTCGCCGTCATATTCTGGGTTGAGGATGTCTGCGTATCTGACCAAGGTGAAATACGCGATACCGAGCTTGTCGGCCTCCTCGATGAAGTACTTGAACGTCTCAATGGTTTCCTCTAGGGGCATGCTATTGAGCGCGATAATGAGTGAATGCACGTCAAAGGCGCGTGATGAACTTACCCCATGTCGTTGTACCCTCCGGCCGGGTTCAGCTTGATGGCCACCCTGTCCGCGCCCCAGACATCGATAGCGGCTTTGAGCACTTCCAGGCCGAAACGAGAACGGTTCTCCACGCTCCCACCCCACTGGTTGGTACGTTGGTTGGAGGTGCTATCGAGGAACTGCTGAACGAGATATCCGTTCGCGCCATGAACTGTGTCAAGCCATTAGTACGGAGGCATGAATAAGGTGAGAAAACTGTCTGACTCTCGACACCATCAAACCCAGCTTCCTTCGCGTTGATGGCAGCCTGCTTGAAGAGCGCCACCAATTTCCATGGGTCATCGATCGCGGTGGGCTAGATACAGATGTCAGATCACGTCGAATATCGATCAGAGAGAGATACACACAGTGACATAACCAGGCGCTCCCTCAAGGAACCTAAACTTGCCTCCGCGTGCGGACAGCGCGGATGGCGCGTAAACGGGAACTCCAGCGGCAATTTGCTCTGGCGCATTGGGGTGACTGACGCGTCCCACTGTGGATTATTGATCACTTATGATAACAAATCGGGCACGAATGGACGTACAATGCCAGAGCTGAGCGAAGATAACGCTGCCCGCGTCGTGAACCGCGTCGGTGACCTTTTTCCAGGCATCGACCTGCTCCTTGTTCCAGATCCCAGGCGCGTTCTGCCATTCTGTTCCCTGTTGGGTGACCAGGATACCCTCAGAGACAATCAAACCCGCGCCGCCCTGGGCGCGTTGTTTGTAGTATTCCACGTTAATCGCGTTCGGAACGTTCGTCGGGACAGACCGACTACGCGTCAAGGCCGACATGAAAATACGGTTCTTGAGCGTGAGCGGCCCCAGTTTGAGAGGTTGGAAAAGAGCAGCGACGTTGGACATGGCTATGAATAGAGAGGTAGGTGGACTGTGTGATGGGGCTGCATTGTTCTGAACGGTTCTTTTATACGGACTCTAGTCCTCCCAGGATAATCGGTCCAGTTTCTGGTATCAGCTGAGTAAGGGTTGCTGCTTGAGTAACATCACTTGCGCTTGGTGATCGTCAGGATACACGCAGCTATGATTTCCTTAAGCATACACATCCAGACGTTCAATCGCCCTCACTGTAGTGTTGATAAGCCGATCGCTCCAAGATCGCTCAGCTTGCGAGCCGTTTAAGCAGTGATCGTACACCTCCTGTTTGAAATAAATCCCAACCTCACCTTGATCTTGCACTATCCCGTCATTTAACCCTCAATCTTGTCTCCGCAAATGTCATCCTTTGCAGCCGTGACTGTCGAAAGCTTCGACGTCGGGGAATAGGCGCTTGGCGGACTTTCAATTGGGACTACGTACCATCGGCGAATTGCCGAACGAACGAACGAACGGACGGACCCCCCACGTTATTATCCGCTACTTGCCCCTTTAAGTCACACTGGATATTTTGAAGGGAGTCGGACTCTTGAGTGGCATTCAGAATGAACGTCCCTCAATGAAATGTTGAAACGATGTCGATGTCATAAGCCGACCACGCAGACACGATACCCTCACACACTCATCGATGGTGAATACACGGATTTAGATATTTTAGGGTTAGGGTTACTTCCGTATTTAGCTGTTTCCATTGTTTTTTGTTTTCTCTGTTCGCTTCTAAGTTCTCTCATTCTCGTCGCTCGCTCTTACAGTTTTTGCCGCGACAGGGGATTTACATGGTACCGATTTTCCGAAGAAATATGTCAGCTACCTGTAAACCCGTTCTTCGACGGATTTAGACATTTTCAGGTTAGGGTTACATCCGTATTTAGATAGTGCCGCGCGTCTCTTCCCTCTTAGCTTCTTACCATCATGTTCTTCTCATAGCGTCGTTGCACCCGAACAGAGGCGTCGTTCTTGTTTTCTCTGTTCGATTCTCTCCTTCTTGTCGCTCTCTCACAGTGTTTTCCACTCGTCTTCGGACAGCGGGTTTCCACTACCATCCCGATCCGCTTGTCACGGCATGCGCAGGAGAGAAGATGGCAAGCAAGAGAATATATGATATAGAATGTCTTGGTAGTGTACATGATGCGATGAATATCAAAACGTGAACCGTTCGTTACTTGCCTCTAAATATTAATGGAAGTCCTAGGAGCTAGTCCTCCCATAAGTTGACCATCTCACTCTGGTGGGTCATCGTGGCAGCATCTTTACGAATAGGATTGATGCGAGGGTACACAAACTACATGTTGAGATCAGCCTTAGTAACAAGGATAGAAATGGAGCGCTTACCCCTTCGTTGTATTCCTGCATGACTCCAGCGGCAATAATTTCTTTGTCCTTAACCAAGAGGTTATAAGACACGACGAGGGCATGCAGCTGATGCGTATATTAGGGCAGGACACGAAGGAAAATGATAAGACCGAACCTGTAATCCAACGAAGCCCATGATTAGCAACATGATTATCCAGTTGGATGAGCCGGTAGCCATCCACATGAGGCAATGAGCAGGAGAATATATACAGAAGAGCCTAACGTCACGGTCCGCTGGATGCCACGCCTCCAATGCTGCACTCTGGATGCTTTACGCGACGATGCCCCTTTGAGGAGGAAAAATCCCACCCAAAGAGAAAGCGGATGATGGCGACACAAGCAGTCCACAGTCCGCCACTGACGCGCTCAAAGAGAGTCGGCACTACGAGGGGCTCAAAGTCTAGATCGGCAGACACAAACTTTGCGTTGGGAGAAGACACTGGTTT
>JADNRX010000824.1:0-21218 GCA_015501595.1 Hymenopellis radicata
GATGAAGGACGGGGAGATGGGGTGCGTGGGGGAGCTTCGGGAGACTGGAAGGAAGGTGGTGGTGATCCCGCAGGCGTTGATTCGAGCGTTTTAAGCACCATCTCGAGGAACTCTATATCCTCAAGGCTATCCGAGTTGTATTGGCCTAAACGTCCTGAATCTAACCTCTCGTATCCGTTGTTCAAAAGACCAGTTGCCTTGTGCCCTTGGGAGCGAGTCGTCCGAAAGGTATGAAGATATTCTTCCTCGACGACTGTCATCGCCGATACCAGTTCGTTACGCGTGTCGTCCATTGTGTGCGAATTCCCTCGGTTCTTCAAATCGAAGCCTGTTTCCATCTCATCCTTCAGACGCGTTACATGATGGACATTTGGTGATGCAACGTTACGCCATGCCGGGTCATCGAAAGGTTTCCCCGTTCGCTCAACAAGTTCCTCGACGACGTGATTGTGATGCTCCTGCATTAGATCCAAGGAATATGATGTCCGCGCTTGGCTGCAAAGTTTGCTAGCCAGTTCATGAAGACTGCGATACGCAGTTTCTCCGGTGCGTCGTAAGTGAGAAGACAATACATATCGAGCAGATAGACCATATAGTTTGTGTTTGTCGATCCGCCAAAGATGAGAATCCAGATCTAGATATAAGGTCAGATACACGACTATAAGAAGATTAAACAGCTTACCTTTATTATGTTCCACGTTCGCCCAATATCACCTTCCGGGATTGCGTATGCGAACTCTATCCACAGGCCAAACTCGTACTTGAACAACGCCGCATTAGCAGCTGGCCTATCACCGTCAAACCCAGGTTTCTCGACATGGGCGCCATCTGATGCCGTAGCGGGTCTATGGTCATTGGCTGAGCTACTATCATCAGCATCAGAGGCGTCTCCTTCTTCGAGGGTAGGTCCAGAACGAGGTACATGAGACCGGCGCGTGGATGACCATGCAGGACCTTCCGGTGGTCGCAGAATCGGATCAGCATTTTCCCAATCAGATTTTGAGAGAACATGTTCGTGCGCGTTGAGTGAGCCGTAACGCTTCTGAAGAATCTTGGCTCCACAAACGAGCTCATCAAGCGAGGGTAAAGTTTCAAGATTCTCGAAGTAGCTCTCAAGAGAGCTGTCTGGGCATAGGTGTATACTGTACTATTACAGCCAAGTCTTCACAGATTTTTTTAAAAAAAATTTGATGGAAACCCGATTAGGATTTCCAGGCGATCGGCGGGGTCCGATAAGATCAAAAGACCCCCCCGTTACGCGTTATGCGAAGACCAGCCCGTAATAGTACAGTACGCTAGAGACCTCAACGAGTCGGTGGATCACGCGGATATATCCATACTCGATCCGCTCGGGCATCTCGGAGATCCGATCCGTATGATCCGTAGATCCGTGGCGGGTCGGATCACACTTGGATCGCGGATCGGGCTCTGGAGGCACGAGTACTCGTCGCGAGTACTCGTGTTGACTCGTGAATATTTAGCTATATATTTCAACTTAATTTACAAAATTTTTCGAAGTCAAACGGGCCCATGCGTCACCCAGAACAGACGTGCGCGAGAATTTCTCATCGATTCCCACGATCCGGCAAATCCCGAGAGTACGCGTAAGTGCGATCGATGACTCGATCTCTCTCACTCTCTCTCTTCTACCACCACCATGACCACCCAGCGAGTGACGGTCGTCACCGCTGCCTCTCTGACGATTGTCAGGGGGCCTCTGGGGTGCTCTTTGGGCTCTGGCTCCGTGCTGGACTTGCTGCTGCTGTCTCTGTGACAGCACAGCGGCGGACGACTTCCACAACGGCGCCGACTTTGGACGACAACTCGCGGATGACGATGACGACGGAGATGGGGCAATGACGTGGATGGGGCCATGTTAACGATGGACCGATGACGAGGATGGGTTGACGACAGATGGTTGACGCGGTGACGCGGTGAGTGCGCTTGTGGAGCCGCCGCCGCTGACGACTCACACCACCATCACCCACACCACCACACCACCACCACCATCTCCACCACCACCACCATCTCCACCACCACCACCATCTCCACCACCACCACCATCTCCACCACCACCACTATCTCCACCACCATCATTACCACCACTCCCACTCCCACTACACTCCCACCACCACCCAGTCCTGCATCATGCACGACTGAGTGTCCCCGTGCCATTGCCCGGGGATGCTCGTCGTGCATGAATAGTTCGGGTGCGCGGAATACTCGATCCGCTCGGCGATCTCGGTGATCCAATCCGTCTGATCCGTTGATTCGTGGCGGGTCGGATCACACAAGGATCGTGGATCAGCCCTTTCGGTCACGGGTACTCGCGTGATGGATCACGGATCTGATCCGGATTTGAGTCGTTGAGGTCTCTACAGTACGCCAGCAATCGAGAACCTGAGCGTTCCACATGAGTTTCATAGCACGAGTCGTCGAATAGTAGTCAGGCTTTGATAGGTCTGATGGTCGCTTCTGACTGGCAGCCGTCGATAAGCGAGAAAGGGAAGAGGGATCGGGAGAGGATGCTGGTCCGTAATGATTCGTTGCGACAGTACCGACCATGGTTGATCCGACATGCCAAATCTCCGGCGTATTGAGAACATGGCTAAACGACATGTATTTTCCAGGCGCCGTAGCCAATACATGCTTCTTCAGCCGCTTGATGGTGTTATACGTCCCACCGTCACCGCCATACCATGTCATCAACTTGCTTGACCACTCCTCCTTCCAGCCCATCTGCGTGTCAAAATCAATAATACAGTTCTTTGATCCGTCGAGTTCGATTTCCCGTTCTGCGTTACTTCGCAATGGCTGGATCTTGGTGGCGTGATCGACAGGAAGACGGTTTACGGCGACTGGCTCTGACCGAAAGATCGCAGAAAGCTCAGCCTTGAGATGATGGAGAAGGGGAATGAAATCAATGAGGGAGCGGACCCAGTGCAGCGAAAGGACATAATCCATATGAGGAAGATCCATATCATCGACCAGCTTGTCAACGGTCAAGGATGTACGCTCGTGCTTGTTCTTGATAAGGTTTTCGAGATACGGTTGGAGGAGGAATGCACCAGGGGGACAGCCGATGAGATGTACGGCAGTTGCGCCTGTCCCGCAGAGCAGAACACTCTCCTTGCCATGGCCCTGCTCCCGTACTAATGCGTAAGCCTGTTGGTTGTCCATAATGACTCGACACGCTAGTTCTCCTCGCTCCGCGAATTCTTTCACCACGTCTTGAAGCTGCTTCTGGCCAAGATCCGCCATGGACATCAGCGCCTTTCGAACTGTCTTGTCCGAGACTCCGAGGCCCATCCGACAGAGTATGCGCTTTATGTCGACATGAGCCCGACATGCCCACAACCAGATCCCAAGAGGCAGCGCAAGGTACCCATTCGTGTAACGATTGCGACTGAGTACGAAAGACGAAATAGCAGATACTTGAATCTGAAATGAACATGAGACTGAGTCCGCGCAGCAATATGGAAACCTTACAGTCGAATGTGGTCTCTGTTTCCGAACAACGACCTGGCCTTTCTTCTCCATTGCAGCCATGCGCTCTGTGAGATACCAAACTAGTCCGGCACGACGTATCATCATCGCCGCTACCTCCTTGACACGAAAGGATTCAACGATATCCCAGGTGACTATAGCTCGGTCATCCTTCTTACGAGCATTGGGCTTCTTGGAAGCAGCAAGTCGTGCATGAAGAGGCTGCCTAGTCCGAGGAATCTCGGTATCAGAAGCGCTGGCATCGACGTCTTCCCAGTTATCGTCTGCGTCTGCCACGGCTTCATCCCTCGTAAGATCGCCGACAAGCTTGTGGACAGTGTCGCCGACTATCTGTATAGCCCAACACGATATAGCCGGATGAGCGTACTGGAGCGAGGATGGATTGGTTGAGCCGGAGAACATGGAATCGAGTTCCGTGCGGTTTTTTGAACGATAGCTTGGGCGACTGGAGCGATGGCGGTAAATGAGGTCGACAATCTCAGCTGCCTTGACTGAGCATTTTCCGCGAAGGAAGCCGGCAACAAGACTACGATGTTGTAGTGTGCGCTTGTCTGGACCTTTACGGCGTCTGAAATCCGCAAAGAGTACGCGAAGAAAGAAGCCAAGATTTTTGAATTGGGATTTGATAATAGGAAGAAGGGCATCCATATCTGCATAAGGGTCGCGTTTTGGTTGGCGAGGCGCATGTAAGCGTGGCTGGGAATGCGAGAAGGGGACTGATGGGTTTATCACGTCGCGGAGGGAGGTGGCAGGCGCGGATTCACGGCGTTCTTCTCAGAGCCTTAGCACCCGGTAAGAAAATAGAGAGTAAAAACTCACGATGCAATGGGAGAGAATACTGATCCTCATCCTCTCGTCTCTCGGGTATTGTTGGTATTGTTGGAATGGAAAGTGGTTGGCTGTAGCGTCCCGGCGCACTTGATCTGCGGTTTCGGCTACCTGGTAGGGAGTCGACAGAAAAGACAGATGATTGCGATGAAGGATAAGACGGCGGCAGTGGCGCTTGGTTTGCGCTATTCAGCGGAAACGAATACGTCTGCCAGGACGCGACAGATGACCCGGCTGTGGGTTGGGAGAGGTCAACAGTGAATTGGCCTTCCATTGCAGTCACAGCATGTCTTGAACTTGAGCAGAAAAATTTTAAGAAAAGAAATCGGGTGTTTATTGCGAAAAAACGCGTCGAAAAGCGTTGCCGATGATGGATACAAGGAGAGAGGCGTGCTCGGTACCCGCAAAGTGCCTGCGGCACGGCAATCTTAATTGGGCCAACTTATGTAATGGCGAGGTCCGCTGTACCGACCCCGATCAAAATTACAGACTCCATACACTCACAACACCTCCCCCCCTCGTTGTCGTGTAATGGACCGTCTGTGTACCGGAGACTAGGTACACCGTACTCATCTCTACGACTTATTACACTCAGTGGATTCCACAATTGACGACCTTTGAACAACCATCGGTACCTTCTCTACCAAATATACCAAGCTTGCATTACATTACTGTACTAATTCAATCAATTCGTCGGTCACGGGTCACAAGGACCCGTGATCCGACGAAATGTCACCAAGGTCACAGCAAATTTGGCGAAACATCCCCCGGCGGGGCCCCGCTGGCCTCCCGACGCAGCTCCGCCGCGTCGGCTATTACCATATATGGTAATCTGACGAAATCAAATTTTCGTCATGCCGGTCACAGGTCACATGGCATGACGAATTGATCGAAATAGTACAGTATACATATGTCAGTGTAGGTAGTACAATATATTTATTCCGAGTCTGCAGAATTTATTGTGCTGGTCGCTAAAATTTGAGTCAGTGCAGCATCGCGGCAGTTGTCCTATTTGGGTCAGCTTATGTAACAAGCTGGCGCACGGTACGCACCCCGATCATAGCGACAGACTACTGTAGACTTTCAATCAATTCGTCGGTCCATGTGACCTGTGACCGCTCTGACGAAATTTTCGTTTCGTCAACTTACCATATATGGTAATTGCCGCCGCGGCGGAGCTGCGGCGGGAGGCTGGCGGGGGCCCCGCCGGGGACTTTTTCTCAATTTTCGCTGTGACCCTTGTGACTTTTCGTCGATTTCGGATCCTCTGTGACCCGTGACCGACGAATTGAATTAAAGTGTACAGTAGTTCCAAGCGGCGAACCGCTTCATTTACGGCCGGCGGACCGTCCCCATGCATGACCTTAGGCAGGAGAGACACCGGCCTTCATTGGATAATGAAGGATACACCTGGCAGTCTCTACCATTCGACGGTCTAGATGGCGCGTGTGGGTGGGAAGAGAGATACGCGCGGGAACGTTGCGAGTACGTGCATACCTATTAGCTAAACCATTTTCTAATCTGAACGCCATTGTAGATGGACTCAAAGATTTCATCGGAGCGCAAACATGCGTTCCAATTAACGAACCCAGATTCGGCGACACGATTCGGGGATTAATGGTCAACAGCCGGACAACGATAGTCAAGCGGAGAAAGTCCTCGGCAAGCAGCCGGTGCCAGCTGTGCATGTCGATGTCAGTAGGGAGCGGGCTGTACAGCGGCTGCTTGGTGCGTTAGGGCCGAATTTCGATGTGGCGGGCAAGAGGATTGCTTTTATGTACGTCCTCTTTCTCATCCATCTTCGGGGATTAAATCAGCCTTCTGACAGTACTGTAGTGTTACGACCCCATGTTCACATAACACATAACATGGGGTCGTGAACTGAACTAATTTGACTCCCGTAACGTGTAACAGGTCAAATTTTCTGCTTCAGGACCCTCAAAAAGGAAATGTTGCGAGCGGCGGCTGACGCCGCCGCTCCTTATAAGGAAACCAGACCCTGAATGAACTAACACTTTGTTAGTTCACAGGCATAATGCGTAACACCCTGTGAACATGGGGTCGAAAGACTACAGTAACATATGGCGTCCGCTAAGAGGCCGCGTCATGGACGTCCCTCTTGCTGTATGCGACGCTCGTACAGTTGATGCCGCAGATATGAATTTGACGACTGACCGAGTACGACGTCCTCATAGCACCATCCAAGGCTGACGACTACTGCATAGTACGGCGGAGGATACTTTGTTTCGCAGAATCGTTAGTGGTCATTCTGTTTACGCCTCTGACGCGACGATAGCCAAAATGAAATGGTCTTATATTCGTGATCAAACGGCCGACGAGATCATTGTATTTAGGCAGTACGATAGCGGTATGCTTCTGTACCATTCATGCACTCCCTGTGCATGGAATGGTATCAATCCCTGCAGGATTGCACATAGAGATCCACATCAGATGATCATGTAGATTCCTTTTCATTTATCTCCTTTCCCTTGACACTTCATTTATCTCCTTGACATCTCTCCTTTTCCCTTGACATTTCATCTATCTCCATGATACATCAGGAAACTGCCTTTGACCTTAAAACATCTCAAAGCAGAGGCCCATTCTTGAGGCAGTTGGGGCAACTAAAGGACCTCAAGTCTCTTGAGATACCTCAATACCTGGGGTCCTGCCTTAAGAGTCCTTGAGTGGCTTCGAGCCGCCTTGAACAGTCAATATGTGCATCACCATTTTCAAGGCAAGCCAAGGCACCTTGAGGCAGCACCTGCAAGTACAGCATCCTCAAAAGGCTTTAAGATGCATGGTAGGCCAAGATTTGATGTGTACTTACCTGGTGCACATACCTCGTAGCCAATGGTACAGTGGAGATGTTTCGCCGAGGCGGTGCGCCGCATAAAGATGCGACGACCAATACCCTGGTCGAAATATCCACACGATGAGTAAGTCCACACAGTGTCGAACAACGATTCCTCGATTGCAGCCTCAGGCCGTAAAGACAACGAGTGACATTGGGAACAGGTAGCACGACGCAGCGTCGGGCATCTGTGCCCAAGGCAGCGTGCGGACTAGGCTTGCCTATGTCGTGAGCCATGATCCTAACGAATATAAATTTATCTGAGAAGACGACGTAGGAGTCGGTCACGTTTGTGAGCACAAAACGCTGTTTCCTGGATATGCTGCCACTGCAAGGGCTTACGCGATTATATGCGCCGCTGTCAACAAGGCTTGTTCTTGCTGCATCTGCGGCCCATCGTCTGGGTCTTACACGATCCGAAAGACGGTTCGGCTTCGCTGCGCCCGTGGTCTTGTTGCATTGGGCAGATATCCGATACACGATCACAGAAGCCAACGATAAGGAGTGCATTGAAAAAACACGGCGCTCAGTACAAAACATGCTTTGAACGTCCAGCCATGCGCTGTAGCTACAAAATCAAGGTCAAGTCAGCAAGCCTGTCAATGAATTTAAAAGACTGCGTGGACTTACAAGAGAACGACCATCAGGCCCTTCAATCATCGTCCTTCTTTGGCGGCGGTCCGCAAGGTTGCAGCATTTTCTGCATCGTTTCAGTCATGTACAATCGAAAAGTAACAAGCACGCACTTCGGTCATTTCGAATTGGACGCGTCCGGTTGCCTGCCCATCGGCAATGGCAAGGAACGAAAGAAGAGATGGGTGTCCTACGATGGAGGAGAGCGTATCTCGGTGCTGGTGAGTGATCCATTCGCTGTATAGAGTTGCAATGAGTATCCTTGAAGGATAACATTTGAAGGCGTACTATTTCGTTAGGTCCGCATGCCCTACAGAGAAACGTGAGCCTTATATATATACAAAGTCCAAGCTGGACGTACCAGTTCCTGTAGAACGAGCGTGCACTGTCCTGTGTCAGTCGAAGGTCGCGTCTGGGTAAAAACTGCCCAATTGACGGGGCTTACGCGTTGAGCTTGAGGGCATCCATGGCGACAACGGTATCGTGCCTCCTCGTTCGAGGGCTTATTCCAGGCGAGTTCTGCATAAGAACTGGGTAAATGAATGTGTAGTAACTGGCGGGGACTGCGCAAATGAAAAGCAGAGTGCCCTCAGACGGTTAGCGTACGCAGCCAGAAAAAGTGCGCTATTGAAAAGGAAAGCGAACAAAAAGAAACGCACCAACGCACCACTGCCAGCAGCTAGCGACATTATTTCCAGCTGTTCCCACCTTTGCAAAGCCCATTCGCTGTTGACGTCAATCTTGCGCGTCGCCGGCGCCAATTTTTCGAATGGATGCTGCCGGTCGTCTGGGCTTACGCGGCCAGTCGTTCCCCAGCGTGGTCCTGTCAGAGAAGGACAAAAAGTCCTCTCCATCCCACAGCTGTTGGAAGGCGGAGACAAATTCCGTAGAGTGAATGACCATCGTAAGAAAAGAAAGATGGCGAGAGGGAGAGAGGTGATCGAGTGGAATCGTCCGTAAGTGACAATGGCAAGTGAGCGAGTGGCGAACGATGCCACATCATCGTCGCTGTCGCCGCCGTTGCCATTGGCAAGGCTGGTTGATATGAATATGGATAGAATAGAAGGAAAAAAAAGGAAAAAATACGTACTTGCGCGCTGCCTCGGCAGCAGACGGACAGGATCTTTCAACCTCTCCCAGCCTTGCATAATCCAACTGCCAGTGCCCGTCCTTGACGTCGACTTCTCTCGTCAACGGCGCCCGCTGTTGCTGCCAGATGTCTGGGCTTACGCGAAGGGTTTTGTCTAATTGGTCGTCCAGACGGCGGAACAGCGCACAGAGGGTGCGGATAGCGTTTCCAGAGGTGGGAGTGTCGACGGAGGCCGAAATGAGGATCGTGGTCGTGGTAGGAGGGAGAAACAGTGTTCGATCACTGACCGGATTGTTCGGATCGGGCATCCGATCGTGCACGGAACGAGCTCGTCGACGCTCGGGACAGCGACGATGGGCCCGGAGTGGTAATTTAAGCATCGGGAATTACTTATACATATGTCTGTTAGGGATTACAAGTAAAATTATGATAATGCCATTGCACTGGACCGGGAATTAGCCTTACGTGGATAGTATCCCATCCTACGCAGCCAAAAATCATGCACTCCAGCAGTGTTAACCTCTCCGGTCACTCCGATTTGTATTCACATATACTCTCTTCAACGGCAGTCATCAAATCCAGGTCGAATTGGAGAAGCCGTGGCCTACAATACATTGTACTTGATCTCACCATCTGGTTCGCATTACATGTATGGCTGCTGGTAGGTCGGTGAGTCTTTCCACTTTCATTTTTCTGGAACTTCATTGATGGCTTATTTACATGTTGATTACTAACCTTGCAAAACTACAGACTCTCCGTTATAGCCGTTCGCTCACAATCATCGTCGCCGTCGCCCAGGTTTGGCAGCGGTGACACGGACCGCGAATCCGGACAGCAATCAGATTCGTTTCTCTCGCTCTTACCACCACCATGCGTATTCACCGCGCCCTCAAACAATGATTATGGCCACCGCGGACGACACCTCGATGCCCATGGGCCTGGACTATGCTCCATCGCAGTGCATAAGCCCCAGAACTTGGGCAGCCCAGCTCAAAGTGCCGTCACGGTTGAGCTGGATTCAAACCACAACCTGATAGCGACGCGGCGTGACGAAGAAGCCCCCCGCCATGCAGCGCGCAGGCATCAAGAGCGGGCATGGGTTGGAATGGGAGCACCATGTTGTTTTCTGGCGATGCGGCGCGGTTTGGTGCCAATTTGGTGCGTTAAATTTCTCTTATTTTATTTTCTATTTATTCGATGTCGACGGCATTCATGACGCCGTCGACATCACATTCAAGCTGTGCCACCGCGCGAGCCATCCGTGCCCAAAATTCTCGAAGTCGAATTGCCGCCGGCACGAAAGGCCACGTCAGCCTCACGTGCCGTTTGGTTTAAATTCCGATCGGCCCATGGTACGACTTCTTCTCTCACCACCACCCAGACTACACCACTGCTGCTATGCGCACGGTATTCGGCGCTGCCTTGCACACGTTCTGCCTTACACACACATTTTCGACAATTCTCAGACTGCGGGAGGTGGTCATGTCGTCGTTGAGGTGCGTCTCGCCTTGTATGTTGTTTATTCTTGTTGAAAAATTTTCTTCCTGGGCCGTGGGCCATGCACAGCACCACGACGGCAACCTCTACCCCTTCGGAGGATGATTCTGACGAGCGACGACGAGGACTACTACGAGCAGCGAGGACTACTGCGCGCAGCGGAGACTAACGACCATGATGAGGACTACGAGGACCACAACGACCGTAATGAGGACTATCTCGACCATAACGAGGAGAACAACTAGGACGAGGACTACAGCACCGAGCCGCGACAAGGACGATACCTGAACGCGCTGAGGACGATGCCTGACCACGCCCAGGATGATCCCCAATAGACGAGGACGATACCTCGACCGTGCCGAAGCCGATGCTTCACCAGGACGACGATGATACCCAACCTGGACGAGGACGATACCCCACCAGGACGGGGACGATACCTCACCAGGACGCGACGATACCCAACCAGGACGAGGACGATACCCGACCACGACGAGGACGATAGCCGACCACGACGAGGATGACGACCAATCGCCGAGGACACTGCTGATATGCGCTGTGAGAGCGATTCAAAGAGTTCCAACCAATGGATGTAAGTGTGTCTGTGTCTCTGTATTGCATGTATGTTTTTAAGTATCTA
The DNA here is from genome assembly GCA_015501595.1 of Hymenopellis radicata. Lineage (NCBI taxonomy): Eukaryota > Fungi > Basidiomycota > Agaricomycetes > Agaricales > Physalacriaceae > Hymenopellis > Hymenopellis radicata. The sequence continues at coordinate 11,047 of JADNRX010000824.1, forward strand.
CATTTTATTTGTACATTGTTATTGTATTTTGTGTATGTCGGTGACTGTAGACTGTGTGCAATGAAATTTTTATACATTTTTCGACGGAATTAAGTATCTTTTTGGCTTGCTTGAAGCAAGCTTAAAGTGTATCCAGAGTGTTTCAACTTGACTGGAGGCTTTCTTAGGCAGTATCAAATTTGCTTCAAGGCATGAGCTACATATCTGTATGACTTGAGGTGTTCTGTAGGCCCATTAAGACTCCTTCAAGATGTCCTGAGGCAACCTAAGGCAGAGGTCACTGGTGAACCTGCATTTAAGGCGCCTCACCAGCATAAGCACTTCAGCTGCCTTAAGGAACATATGTGCCCTGAAGATTCCTTGGAACACCTTAAGGCCTGAACCCATTTTCGTGATGTATGTCTCCTTTATGTTGACATTTCATCTATCTCCATGATACACTTCATTTATCCCTGATATATAGGAGGCTTCATACTGTATATAAGCTACAGTACTCAGCCTGTATTCCTCAGTTACCCATCTGAGCTAGATCCCCCATATCAGCACTCTTCTGCTTTCTCTTGGGTTCTGATCTTCTCACTCTTCTCAGTTTCTCACTTCTTGAGTGTTTCCTTCTCTCGAGTGTTTATCATCGTGGTGATCCCAAGATCTTGTAGTTCTTGTGATCAGGTACGGACTTAGGTGCACAAGTGGAGCCCACCGCGAGGGATCCATTTCCACAGATAACACATCCTTCTTTGCCATAATACACTGGCACCCAAACGCAAAGTAACATCCGACACACCTAGCAGAGACGAGCTCGGACGCTTTCAGAAGAGGCAACACACTGTTGATACAGCTGGTGCCTCCTCTTCTCGGCAACGAACTCCATCTCCATCTCCATCTCCAACTCCATCCCCCAACCCATCACTTGAAGATCTCACATCCGGGATCTCAGGCATCGCCCTTGACCCCTTCACCTTCCAATTTCCACTACCTCCCAGAGAGGCTCCATCGGCATCTACTGCCAACCCTTTCAGGGTACCAAGACAACAAACACCCCAATCACGTCAATCGACACCAAACTTCCCTCCTACAAACCCACCAGCACAACCTCCAGCCATGTCGAACACGGCTATGCCACCTCGTTCGACCAAGTCGGCCCCCACGTTCTCGGGCAACCCCAAGGACCTAGAGGACTACTTGGAAGACATAAAGAGAGTCTGTGAAGAGCATGGAAAGACAGACGAGGCAGACTGGGTGTTCTACGCCCTGCACTATCTCTCCGCAGATGATCGGGAGTCTTGGAGAACCCTTAAAGAAACCAAGACTGTCACTGCTAGAGGCACTCAGCTCGCTATCACTCCTACATGGGCACCCTTTGTCAAGGCTGTTATGGAAATCTATCCAGGAGCTCAGATGAAGGAAGATACGAGCTTACAGACCTGGAGCACTTGGTCTTGGAACGTGCCAGAAACCCTAGTCTCCGGTACACAGACGGTCCATTACACGACAACGAGGGGGGGAGGTGTTGTGAGTGTATGGAGTCTGTAATTTTGATCGGGGTCGGTACAGCGGACCTCGCCATTACATAAGTTGGCCCAATTAAGATTGCCGTGCCGCAGGCACTTTGCGGGTACCGAGCACGCCTCTCTCCTTGTATCCATCATCGGCAACGCTTTTCGACGCGTTTTTTCGCAATAAACACCCGATTTCTTTTCTTAAAATTTTTCTGCTCAAGTTCAAGACATGCTGTGACTGCAATGGAAGGCCAATTCACTGTTGACCTCTCCCAACCCACAGCCGGGTCATCTGTCGCGTCCTGGCAGACGTATTCGTTTCCGCTGAATAGCGCAAACCAAGCGCCACTGCCGCCGTCTTATCCTTCATCGCAATCATCTGTCTTTTCTGTCGACTCCCTACCAGGTAGCCGAAACCGCAGATCAAGTGCGCCGGGACGCTACAGCCAACCACTTTCCATTCCAACAATACCAACAATACCCGAGAGACGAGAGGATGAGGATCAGTATTCTCTCCCATTGCATCGTGAGTTTTTACTCTCTATTTTCTTACCGGGTGCTAAGGCTCTGAGAAGAACGCCGTGAATCCGCGCCTGCCACCTCCCTCCGCGACGTGATAAACCCATCAGTCCCCTTCTCGCATTCCCAGCCACGCTTACATGCGCCTCGCCAACCAAAACGCGACCCTTACGCAGATATGGATGCCCTTCTTCCTATTATCAAATCCCAATTCAAAAATCTTGGCTTCTTTCTTCGCGTACTCTTTGCGGATTTCAGACGCCGTAAAGGTCCAGACAAGCGCACACTACAACATCGTAGTCTTGTTGCCGGCTTCCTTCGCGGAAAATGCTCAGTCAAGGCAGCTGAGATTGTCGACCTCATTTACCGCCATCGCTCCAGTCGCCCAAGCTATCGTTCAAAAAACCGCACGGAACTCGATTCCATGTTCTCCGGCTCAACCAATCCATCCTCGCTCCAGTACGCTCGTCCGGCTATATCGTGTTGGGCTATACAGATAGTCGGCGACACTGTCCACAAGCTTGTCGGCGATCTTACGAGGGATGAAGCCGTGGCAGACGCAGACGATAACTGGGAAGACGTCGATGCCAGCGCTTCTGATACCGAGATTCCTCGGACTAGGCAGCCTCTTCATGCACGACTTGCTGCTTCCAAGAAGCCCAATGCTCGTAAGAAGGATGACCGAGCTATAGTCACCTGGGATATCGTTGAATCCTTTCGTGTCAAGGAGGTAGCGGCGATGATGATACGTCGTGCCGGACCAGTTTGGTATCTCACAGAGCGCATGGCTGCAACGGAGAAGAAAGGCCAGGTCGTTGTTCGGAAACAGAGACCACATTCGACTGTAAGGTTTCCATATTGCTGCGCGGACTCAGTCTCATGTTCATTTCAGATTCAAGTATCTGCTATTTCGTCTTTCGTACTCAGTCGCAATCGTTACACGAATGGGTACCTTGCGCTGCCTCTTGGGATCTGGTTGTGGGCATGTCGGGCTCATGTCGACATAAAGCGCATACTCTGTCGGATGGGCCTCGGAGTCTCGGACAAGACAGTTCGAAAGGCGCTGATGTCCATGGCGGATCTTGGCCAGAAGCAGCTTCAAGACGTGGTGAAAGAATTCGCGGAGCGAGGAGAACTAGCGTGTCGAGTCATTATGGACAACCAACAGGCTTACGCATTAGTACGGGAGCAGGGCCATGGCAAGGAGAGTGTTCTGCTCTGCGGGACAGGCGCAACTGCCGTACATCTCATCGGCTGTCCCCCTGGTGCATTCCTCCTCCAACCGTATCTCGAAAACCTTATCAAGAACAAGCACGAGCGTACATCCTTGACCGTTGACAAGCTGGTCGATGATATGGATCTTCCTCATATGGATTATGTCCTTTCGCTGCACTGGGTCCGCTTCCTCATTGATTTCATTCCCCTTCTCCATCATCTCAAGGCTGAGCTTTCTGCGATCTTTCGGTCAGAGCCAGTCGCCGTAAACCGTCTTCCTGTCGATCACGCCACCAAGATCCAGCCATTGCGAAGTAACGCAGAACGGGAAATCGAACTCGACGGATCAAAGAACTGTATTATTGATTTTGACACGCAGATGGGCTGGAAGGAGGAGTGGTCAAGCAAGTTGATGACATGGTATGGCGGTGACGGTGGGACGTATAACACCATCAAGCGGCTGAAGAAGCATGTATTGGCTACGGCGCCTGGAAAATACATGTCGTTTAGCCATGTTCTCAATACGCCGGAGATTTGGCATGTCGGATCAACCATGGTCGGTACTGTCGCAACGAATCATTACGGACCAGCATCCTCTCCCGATCCCTCTTCCCTTTCTCGCTTATCGACGGCTGCCAGTCAGAAGCGACCATCAGACCTATCAAAGCCTGACTACTATTCGACGACTCGTGCTATGAAACTCATGTGGAACGCTCAGGTTCTCGATTGCTGGCGTACTGTAGAGACCTCAACGACTCAAATCCGGATCAGATCCGTGATCCATCACGCGAGTACCCGTGACCGAAAGGGCTGATCCACGATCCTTGTGTGATCCGACCCGCCACGAATCAACGGATCAGACGGATTGGATCACCGAGATCGCCGAGCGGATCGAGTATTCCGCGCACCCGAACTATTCATGCACGACGAGCATCCCCGGGCAATGGCACGGGGACACTCAGTCGTGCATGATGCAGGACTGGGTGGTGGTGGGAGTGTAGTGGGAGTGGGAGTGGTGGTAATGATGGTGGTGGAGATAGTGGTGGTGGTGGAGATGGTGGTGGTGGTGGAGATGGTGGTGGTGGTGGAGATGGTGGTGGTGGTGGAGATGGTGGTGGTGGTGTGGTGGTGTGGGTGATGGTGGTGTGAGTCGTCAGCGGCGGCGGCTCCACAAGCGCACTCACCGCGTCACCGCGTCAACCATCTGTCGTCAACCCATCCTCGTCATCGGTCCATCGTTAACATGGCCCCATCCACGTCATTGCCCCATCTCCGTCGTCATCGTCATCCGCGAGTTGTCGTCCAAAGTCGGCGCCGTTGTGGAAGTCGTCCGCCGCTGTGCTGTCACAGAGACAGCAGCAGCAAGTCCAGCACGGAGCCAGAGCCCAAAGAGCACCCCAGAGTAGAGACCTCAACGAGTCCGACGCGAGTCAGACTCGCGACTCGTGACGCGAGTACTCACACAAAAAGAAGTCCAGTTCAGACTCGCGTCGGACTCGACTCGCGATGACTCACGAGTCATCGCGAGTCCACTCGCGAGTACTCACCATGAGTCCGAGTCATCTCGGATACTCACGAGTACTCGCAAGTCCATACGCCCCAAGTATTCATGCGCAGCGAGCATCCCCGGGCAATGGCACGGGGACAGTCAGCTGGGCATGAGGATGGGGTGGGGGTGATGGTAGAAAGGGAAGGGAATGGTGGTGGTAGTGGAGGGAATGGTGGTGATAGTGGAGGAAGTGGTGGTGGTCGTCACGTCCTCCTCTGCTCGCATCCTCCGCTTCATCGCATCCGCCTGTTCATTGCATCCGCCTCTCCATCGCATCCTCCTCTCCATCGCATCCTCCTCTCCATCGTGTCGTTGTCCTCCTGGTCGTCGTTGGGTCCGTTGCCAAAATCGTGTCCATGCTACTGTCACAGAGACAGCAGCAGCACGCCCGGTATAGAGCCAGAGCGCGAATCTGCACCCTATAGGCTGCCTGACAATCGTCAGAGCAGCGGGAGCGACAATCGTCACTCCCTGGGTGGTCGTAGTCGTCGTGGCGGGCTTATGCGTCCCGGAGACGACTTTAAGTCGTCTCCTATCGACGCCGACTCAAAGTCGAGTGCCAATAGCGTTGTTGCCGACTTGCAGTCGAGCAACGGGTCGTGGTGGTGGGAGGAACTGAAGGAGATCTGTCCGATCGCACGCTTACGCGTCGCTTCGGGACTCGGCCCGAGTCGCCGGATCTGGCGAAATTGTTGCGTATAGCTCGTTTGAGCCCCGCAAGGGTCCGTTTGAGTTGGTAAAAATTTGTAAATTAAGATAAAATACATACCTAAATATTTGCGAGTCATCACACGATGACTCGTGGTCTGCAGATGGATACTCAGACTCGCGACCAGACTCGCGAGTATGTGACTCGCGAGTCACGCGAGTGCGAACGCCGACGTGCCCGAAGCGAGTCGAGTCACCAGATGACTCGGTGACTCGGTGACTCGTTGAGGTCTCTACCCCAGAGGCCCCCTGACAATCGTCAGAGAGGCAGTGGTGACGACCGTCACTCGCTGGGTGGTCATGGTGGTGGTAGAAGAGAGAGAGTGAGAGAGATCGAGTCATCGATCGCACTTACGCGTACTCTCGGGATTTGCCGGATCGTGGGAATCGATGAGAAATTCTCGCGCACGTCTGTTCTGGGCGACGCATGGGCCCGTTTGACTTCGAAAAATTTTGTAAATTAAGTTGAAATATATAGCTAAATATTCACGAGTCAACACGAGTACTCGCGACGAGTACTCGTGCCTCCAGAGCCCGATCCGCGATCCAAGTGTGATCCGACCCGCCACGGATCTACGGATCATACGGATCGGATCTCCGAGATGCCCGAGCGGATCGAGTATGGATATATCCGCGTGATCCACCGACTCGTTGAGGTCTCTAGCGTACTGTACTATTACGGGCTGGTCTTCGCATAACGCATAACGGGGGGGTCTTTTGATCTTATCGGACCCCGCCGATCGCCTGGAAATCCTAATCGGGTTTCCATCAAATTTTTTTTAAAAAAATCTGTGAAGACTTGGCTGTAATAGTACAGTATACACCTATGCCCAGACAGCTCTCTTGAGAGCTACTTCGAGAATCTTGAAACTTTACCCTCGCTTGATGAGCTCGTTTGTGGAGCCAAGATTCTTCAGAAGCGTTACGGCTCACTCAACGCGCACGAACATGTTCTCTCAAAATCTGATTGGGAAAATGCTGATCCGATTCTGCGACCACCGGAAGGTCCTGCATGGTCATCCACGCGCCGGTCTCATGTACCTCGTTCTGGACCTACCCTCGAAGAAGGAGACGCCTCTGATGCTGATGATAGTAGCTCAGCCAATGACCATAGACCCGCTACGGCATCAGATGGCGCCCATGTCGAGAAACCTGGGTTTGACGGTGATAGGCCAGCTGCTAATGCGGCGTTGTTCAAGTACGAGTTTGGCCTGTGGATAGAGTTCGCATACGCAATCCCGGAAGGTGATATTGGGCGAACGTGGAACATAATAAAGGTAAGCTGTTTAATCTTCTTATAGTCGTGTATCTGACCTTATATCTAGATCTGGATTCTCATCTTTGGCGGATCGACAAACACAAACTATATGGTCTATCTGCTCGATATGTATTGTCTTCTCACTTACGACGCACCGGAGAAACTGCGTATCGCAGTCTTCATGAACTGGCTAGCAAACTTTGCAGCCAAGCGCGGACATCATATTCCCTTGGATCTAATGCAGGAGCATCACAATCACGTCGTCGAGGAACTTGTTGAGCGAACGGGGAAACCTTTCGATGACCCGGCATGGCGTAACGTTGCATCACCAAATGTCCATCATGTAACGCGTCTGAAGGATGAGATGGAAACAGGCTTCGATTTGAAGAACCGAGGGAATTCGCACACAATGGACGACACGCGTAACGAACTGGTATCGGCGATGACAGTCGTCGAGGAAGAATATCTTCATACCTTTCGGACGACTCGCTCCCAAGGGCACAAGGCAACTGGTCTTTTGAACAACGGATACGAGAGGTTAGATTCAGGACGTTTAGGCCAATACAACTCGGATAGCCTTGAGGATATAGAGTTCCTCGAGATGGTGCTTAAAACGCTCGAATCAACGCCTGCGGGATCACCACCACCTTCCTTCCAGTCTCCCGAAGCTCCCCCACGCACCCCATCTCCCCGTCCTTCATCGCCAATTCCACCCGGGTCTGACAGCGAAGAGACCAGTAGTATTGAGCTCGGGGAAGAACATTCCATCTCCGAGGAATCCAATCAGTCTATCGAGGACTTGGAGGATTACAGCACTGCACAACTCACCAGCGGTCCACTTCGGAAGATGTTTGTAGTTGATGAGGAAGGAAATATGCACGAGACGACGCTTGAGGATAACGTGGAATGGATAGATGGATTCCTTACCAGTCTGGTTGATAATGGCGAAGAGAGCGAGCAAGAAAGCGAAGAGGACGACGATGATGAGAGGCGTTCTGGGGATGAGTCGAGTGAGGACTCCGATGCATCAGTAGAATAGAAAGCAATACAGTTATTTATTCTCCGCGTTGTCGTCTTGATGAGTTCTCTGTTCTGTAAGACTTCCGTGCAGGTCCAAAGTTAGCCATAGTTTCCGCATAACTAGGCTGTGGTTTGCGAGGGTTGCGAGTACGTTGTGGGCGAGGAGTGTTAGGAACGGGAAGAGTGTTCGTGACATCCGTAAGTATTTGACGTTTCGGCGGCGGTCGACGCGGAGATGAAGGCACAGAGTGTTCCATGGGATCGTCTTCCAGGTCGCTGTTATCATCAGCTGACCATCTGGCATCTTCGTCACTTGAGCTGTCAGCCCTGCGCCGCTTTCTGTTGGACTGTGAACCCTTCGCCATACTCCCCTTGCCCTTGCCCTTCCGCTTGGGCAGTAGATCACGGATTTCTGATACGAGCGTAACAAGATCAGATCCATATTCGAACGAGAATCGCCATCCTTGAGGGCCAATGATATTGAGGAGGTCGGACGTTTCGTTGATGGAGTGCAGATGGGTGAGAACCAGTTTGGAAACAGAAGAGGGAAAGAAGGCGAGTTTCGGAAGATGTGAGTATTCAGTCTTTTCGTAGTTCTCGCGCCATATCTTGTGGCCGAAATCGCGTAGTCGCTGTTCCATCATTGCACGGTGCTCCTTAGAATATTTCGGTAACGACTTTGATTTTGCTGGTGCTATCGGCGTCAAGAACGGCGGAGGGAAAGCGGCATCGGCAGGGTAAGTTGGTGTTGGGAAATCAGCGCTGTAGTCCGTGTAGCGCGTGCGACAAAGGGAGCAATAAAGATGTCGACTAGCATCATGGCAATCCAGGAGTGCGTTCGGTTCTGATAGTTGAAATTCTCGATTGAAGGCAGCGACGAGACAGACTTCTTCAGTGATAACGCGTGCCTTTGCCTGTTCCATATGCTTGTCCTTCTTCTTCTTCCCTTGCCGTAGTGCAATTCAGGTGCTCGCGGAGGCGCTGTAAAGGCTGTATTAGAGAAAGAATAAAACTTCAATTGAACTTTACCTGATAACTGCTTCTGGGCTGCAGTGACTTGCCGCGGCTGAACCAGAACTACAGCGCGAGTAGCCATCTCAAGAATCCGACCGACGCGTCCTATGCGTTGTACTGTCTCGCTAACCGTGTCTGGAAATCCGAGTAAGCAGCAATCGTAAGAGTTCGCATGTTGATGCCGTTTGCGAACGCGATTGTCGAGATGACTATTTGGCACCACTTGAAGGGTCGTCCTCTAGGAAGATGGAGAGTTTCCGAGTTATACGAGTCGGAGCAGAGTGAATGGTACATGCGAACGCGTCGAAGAAAGTTAGAGTTCGGAGGAGTGAGTTCCAAAGATAGAGAAAGACGCGCAGGACTTGGTCGATTGTTGAGCAGTGGATAATGGTCTTGTGTTTCGGGATGATATACTGGAGGAGTTGCGGGAAGGACTTGCCGCTGACTGCGTTTTGAAGGGGCTCAAATGAGATCTCGATGTTTTTGCGCTCGTTTGAGTTCCGGATCGTGATAAAGTTGTCGCGTGTAAAGCCAAGGTTCTTGCAGACAAGACGCGTGTGTTCTCCTGGGGGAAGGGTTGCCGACAATGTAAAGATGGAGATGGTCGAAGGAAGGATGCCACGGAAGTACACGCCAACAAATCCGAACGCCTTCCGGAAGCTCAGTCCCCATTCGTATAAAAGGTGTCCTTCCTCGGCGCAGGCATAGATCAGATTTGTAGCGAAAGTCAGCTGAACGTGGGATAGTCTTTCGCCATTCTTCGTCGCGCAAGTGTTCCGGGTCGACACAGATTACTTGCCATCGCGTGCATGATATGATCTCCTTCGCTAAATTCTCGCCGTTCTTGCGTGCTTCTGTCTTGCGCTGAGGCGTATACGCGAGCGCAGATATTCTGAGGTCTCTGAGCTCCTTGACCTAGTCGTTGTGAGAAATACAAAGTAAAAGAGCGCGGTAATAACGCACTATATCTCCGGCTAAGCCCTTCGTTGGCGTAACAATTACTCCTACTGCGAATTTACGTGATGAAAAGTGCGGATACAGCGAAGGGTTAGCGGAGACTTCATTGTGAATGAGGATGGGCACCGAAAACGCGGCTGACTTTCCGCCTCCAGTAACTTCAACACATAGAACATCCTTGCAGTCGAGTATGGCTGGTACATATTTGAGCTGATTTTCGCGAAGGCCGTTCTTCCATTTTGGTACAGTCTTCTTGACGATGTTTTGCAGAGTTTCGTGGCCGTGCGGATGGTCCCAGTGATAAATCGGTGGCATTTGTGGCCAGAGCGCGTCAAGGCAGACGGAAGTATTAACGCAAGCGGCCCACGGCCGGCAATTCTTAATTGGGTCAACTTACATAATGACGAGGTGCGCTGTACAGACCCCGATCAAG
>JADNRX010000825.1:0-21211 GCA_015501595.1 Hymenopellis radicata
CTCCGCTCTGTCTGTATGCTGCAGTATGCACAACGACCAACACCTGGTCCGGTACATTACAACTTACGACTAGGTCTAGATCAAAGTGTCAGCTTTGATCGAGTCTGCCTAAGGGAGACTAGAGATGAGGGACTCGGAGCTCTACTGCTGTCCCATTGTGTACGTCAGTCCGAGTTTTTGGTAGGTATATGCCCCCCCTCCTTCAAAGATGTCCCGCTGGTCCCATCTAGTAGACTGTAGTGACAGTGTAGTGTTACTTAGTTCCACACTGGCTGGATCCCACTCAGTCGATCGCGGGCTAAGCCCAGGGTGTCAGAGGCTCCCTCACCTGCAGCTTGCCATAAACATATATGTTCTGGGCATGTTCTTAGACTCACCAAGTGAGCATCTATGAAAAAAAGACCTCTGAGTCACCTGAGGTGGAATCCTGGTGGACTGTTCTCAGGCTCAACAAATAACAGTTTGTCTACCGGAGCATCAGGATGAAGAACAGATGAGAATTGATTAGAGGGGACATTCATAAAGGGCGAATTTTCATTGTTAAGATCCACCAAATAAACCACATTGTTAGGAAATCACTGTTGAACTTGCGACAAGTGCATTTCGTGCACCTCAGCACTCTGCCTCATCCAACAGGGTTCCTGAGCTACTCTATTGGGGAAAATCTGTTGTCAGGGCATCAGCGTTAGTGAACTCTTGCCAGTGGCTGTTCAAGGACAGCTTTATTTGTGGTAAACTACGTGGTACGTAGTCGTAGGGAGAAGGACACGGCCTTTGCAGACAAGTTCGAGGCGAGTTAGCAAGCCATCGAGTTTCCATCAACTCCATCGCCCGATTTGGCATCGAGTCGAGTCGAGCCGATTTCAGTGTTCGAGTTCAGTTCGACTTACCTCTGGCCACTTGCTCAGCACCGTTTCAGCATGGATTTGGCACCATTCACTGCTGTAGTCTCGTGAACCCAGTCAACTGACAGATCTATTATCCCATTAAATGCCCAGTAAGGATATCAATAGGTGAAGAATACACTACGAAAAAGGTAGTAAATACAGTAACGTCAACGTAAGTAAATGTGTCTATGCGTGTACAGTGAGTGAATGCAGTCCATCATGATCATGTGGCGTAATTTCAACTAGTGTCCGTTCATTGCCGGAAGGGGTTGCGGGATCCCCCAGTCTGATTCGGCTCCATCCAGTACGCACCGCGCGTCGGCGGGGAGACTGGGGAATCAGATCGGACTGCGTACGCATAGGCTTGCGCGTCCGTGCGCGGAGGCGGTGGCAGTAGCTCAGGTGATCCGCTGAACGAACCCGTGCTTGCCGAGAATCGCGACGTCAGGTCCTTCTTCAGCGGCTGGCGTACGTCTGGCGTCTGGCGCGGCTTCCCCGTGACCTGCGAGTAAATCGAGGGACCAGACAGCACACTCGCGTTGTCAGGGATGGGCGCTAACAAGCCGTTCTGCGTATGCAGGTGATGGTGATGGTGGTGATGGCTGTGTTTGGACGGAGCCCGCGACGTGTCGTCGCGCATGTAAGAGCCAACAATCTTCTCGATGGTCTGACCGTGGCTGTACCGCGCTTCCTCCGCGTTCTTCAGCTTCATGAGCTTCATCTCCTCGCTTTCCATCTCCGGATACGCCTTCGGCTTCGATTGTGCCCGAAAAGTTTCTCCCGAATCGGACAAGTCTGTATCGCCAGGTGTCCTTGTGGGGCAAGTTCTTGGCAGACGCAAACATCGCTGTGCGCTTCGCACGTTGCTTACGAGCACGCCGGCGCCAAAGCATCAAAATCGCCAAGAATATGAACGCACACCCCAACGCCATCAACAAGATCTGCCACCATTCCAGTTTATGCCCGCTGTTCGACGTGATCGTGGTAGGATCCGAGACTCCAGTGATGGACGGCAGAGGACTACTTGAACTCGTCCCAGATGCTTTCGGCACCTCCACAAGCTCCGATAAGCAGACACCGAGACCTGAAACTACACTCGTGCCATCCGCGCAGTTCGCAGCAACACATGATCCAGAACGAAGAACGTTGTCTGAACTGCACGATAAGCACTGGTTCGAACTGCTTCCATAACAGCTTGAACAGCTAGAGTCGCATGATTTGCAGGACCCGCTGTCGTATCAAAAAACTGCGATGAGCTGCATGTTGGCAGGCAGCGTCCGTTGTTAAGAACTGGGCGATCCGAAGGCAGGTCGAGCATTCGTTGAAAGAGCCACCAGAACACGTAGCGCAATCGGGATGGCACGTTAAACACGTCCCGGAGTCCTTCTTAAAAGTACCTGATGGACACGACGCAACACAAGTCCGAGTTGACTGTTGGGAGAGAACGAGGCCAAACTTCTCACGCAGTAGATTTTCAGTCTATACTGGAAATGAACCAAATAAGGAAAGGGATTTGCAGCCGCTGGCAGCCGAGACGCGTCAAGTTTGCAACGACCCGCGTCTTTTTTCAAAAAATCACTCAAGTCCAACTTCATTTTTGGAAAATTTGTCAATAGTTTCCCCTCCCGAAGGCATCAGGGAGCAAAACAAAGAAGTGGGGGTACACAAATCATACTACAGAGGTGCGTGACCTCGTATAGACAATGTGGCGTACAAAAAAAGAAATCCGGTCCCAACTGTGCGGTTGCTGGGGTCGCGACATTCATTCAAGCACGCTCAGACCACCAGGAGGCCGCACAGTCCACAAGGGCGGTCGTCATCACCGTGGCACCGGACTAGAGGGAGGACACCTATGGGGGGAAAACTGGGGGAACTTGGCTGGCGTCCGAGCCCTCTTTATACTCCCTGGTGGTGGCAGTGCTGTTGGTTCGTTTGTTGATTGATCAGGTGGTCTGACGACACAGGCGCTTGTTAGACTTTGTCCTGACCCGAACTGTGATTTCGAGTGTCGTCTGTTTCCCGTCCCCTCACCACGACATGAAAGGCCTTCTCAGCAGCTCTTGAATGATGTATATATGTCTGTATTTTCTACCATACGACATTGCAGATTGAAGACTCAAGTCCTGGCTGTCCGTCGACCGCGGCGCAAAAGTGTGGCACGATAAATTCCCCTGGCAACGCACACTCACATCTAAGCCGAATTGGTCTGAACACATCTTGAGAATCTTAGCAATGTCTATCCCTTGTGTGCGATTGAAATCCCCTTGCAAATCCAAACTCAATGCATGTAAAATCATCTCAAAACACTCGGTGGAAAGAGAACAACACGCAAGACATGTTCACCAAATACGCATGCTCAGGTCCCTCTATTGAAAGCTTGAAGCTACGGTGATCGCGGCTCCCTGGACTTGTCGGATTTCTTACAGCACTCCTTCGCCCACCATCACTCTACCGCACACGTCGTCGTTGTCGAGAAAGTGCTCTCCACAACCCGTCCCAATTCCTCCATAACCGAAATCAGAATCGTGCCGCCATCAAATTTCCCAGACAGGCCTTGAGACGATGGCGGCAAAGTGTTGCTCGCCGCAGGGCAAAAAGTTCGTGAAATTCTGACTCGCTCTTGACGCTCCTTGAATCTAACGGCTTTCGTGTCAGTCTTCGTGGTCAGTCTTACCTTTTCTTTGAATGTCGCCCTCCCTCAATTTGTCCAGATTTCGATTCGACTTGCCGACCGACACCAGAGGAAGTGGCGGTGAGGTCTCGAAAGACGAGTGGGGTGGCTTGAGGTTCGCACCAGTTTACCTTTCCGCAGGTACCTACTGATAAATGAAGCCAGTTCCTCAAAGACTTTATTCCTCCAAGCTACCCACCAATCGGAAACAGTTTCTTCAGCTTCGGGCAGCAAGATGTCGCTCGCCGCGGGGCAAAGAGGTTAGGTGAATTTGCCTCTATTTCCGCTGTAAATCTGACAGTTTTCGTGTTAGTTCGTCTTCACCATGGAAACGGTGAGATTTACTGTTGCAGCCTCTCACTTCGTCCAGAATTAAGCGCGATACACCGAGTGATGCGACGACGAGCTCCGGAGTGGTGTCGCTTCCAACGAGGGCTCAAGGTATGCCGATATCAACGTACAAGATGTAGATCTGAGATCAGTTCCCGTAGCCATTCGGTATGTTTACCTTCTCCTTGCATTTCCTTCCAACTCAAATGGCACAGATTTGATATCGGGGGTTTCACCGCCTCCTGAATACACGAAACCCCATCGTAACCGACCGAGAACGAGGAGAGCGAGATGTCGGCTCGCCGCGGGGCAAAAGTTCGTGAAATTTTGGTTCCTTCACCACGTTGAATCTGCTAAACTCATCGTCAGTTTCTCGGCATATTTGGGCTTGAAAATGGTGAGTTTTACCTTCTCTTCAGATACCATGTCGTCTCAATTTGCGCAGAATCGGACTCGGCGGTCCTGTCGCGCTCAACAGCCTGAGCCAAGTTGCTGAACTGTGTCGCTTTCCGCGGGTCTTGAGGTTCGCACATTTTCGCATTTTCATTCTGCTCAATCTTGACGAGTTCTTCTTTAGTTGTGGGGGCCTTCCGACGTGTCCAGCATTGAGAGGTAATGGGTACTATTAGAATCTGTTATCGGGACTTGAGGTTCGTGCTAGTCTAACTTCCGTTTCCTTCTGTTCTAACACTTCCACATCAGTTCGAGGAATATCTATTAGCGAAAGGTAAATCTCACCTACATTCCGAATCCGCGTTACCTCAACATGTTGCAGAACCGTTATCGGATGGCCCTGCTGGAGAAACGGGGTCGTGACCCACGCCGAACACACAAAGCAACGCGACTACATCCGGACTTGATGAAGATCCTAGATCTGGACAAATCGAATTATCAATTCCGCGGGCTCAAACGAATGGAGGTATGTCACCTTCTGGTTCAACTTTGAAAGTTGAACATCTGCGTTAGGGAATTACAGAGAGGACGACGACAACAGCGCGAGGCGAGTACGAGTACTCCCGATTGTCTCGTCTTCATCACCCGTGCGAATCTCGCTCCATGCCAACTTGGACTCACACAGGACGACAAAGTTTCCCCCCGCAAGTGCAGCGACAAAGCGAATAACCGAGAAAAAGGTTGAACTTCTCATTATTCACCCCATCCAGTGCTAATCGATCCGTAGCAACGAGCATGACTTCCAAGAAACGACGCCACAAATAAATTAGAACCGCACATCAGCGAGTTCGCCCCATTTGGACCGTGATTCCGATCTGGATCTGAGGGAATTAATTACGAAGTCCGCGGTCTCGGCTGAGCATGGTACGTCACCTTTTGAACCATCTTCGAAAGTTGAACATACCAACTAGGAAATAATCAACAATAGCCCCAAGAGCTGCGAGCACAGAGGGATACGACTTACCGGGAACTCTCTTAAACGTCGCTCTCCGCATTTCTCACGCCCAACGCAGCGTACAGTCCGACATCAACACCACACCACCTATGAACCACCGAGTCCACCCTCGCTTTTATGCCGTCAGGAGCGGCGCGAATAGACGTCTCAAATGGTAGGCTATTCGTCTATCGAGTGGCGACGTTACTGACGCCGTCCTAGGCCCGACGACAAGTCGAACCATTTACCGCGACGACGCCACACTGTAAATCCAACCAACAAGTTCCCCCTATTCGGACTCCAGAGCGAAGCGGATCTACAGGTATAATCAATCACGCGGAAGGTTTCAAGAGTAGGAACGAAGGTACGTTACCTTTAATTGTCATCATGTTCAAAAGTTGAACATGACTGTTTAGGAAATTCTGCGCGACTTCCGCCAGGCCATGCTCAAAGGACGGAGCGATTGATTTGCAAGGACATCTCGAACTCGGCTTGCATCGCCCGACCCGCACGCTCGTCGGCTCAACTCCAGAGGACATCGAGCTCATCCTCGTCGACTTCGGGGAAGAGTGGTGTTCCAAATGGGGGCGATTAACAGGGAAGGGCGGAAATGATGCGAGTAAGATTTCTCGACACAGATCCAGATCTGGTCGAGTTCCCTGAGCCGGGAATCCGCGAAAGAAAGAAGAGGTACGTACTCACTGTTTATACTCCTCATTCATTCGCAGCCTAACGACAGGCCTAGGGCCTCCATTCACAAGTCCGAATCCTCACAAAATGACGGCGACGCCGTATTCCACCTCCAGGACGAAGCAAATGTGTCCAAGTTGGCGCGTAGTCCGAGTTCGTCGCTGCGATGAACAAATCCGACATCCTTGGTACGTACCTTGTCTCTTATCGTTCGAGTTTCATCAATGACGCTAGTTTAAGATCGTCATTTATCCCGTCTTTTTTGTGCTGACTGGCGGAGGCGTTTGGAAAGCCGGTGATGAAGTCGGGGTTGAGGTCGGGAGGGACGAAGTCGATGGACGCGTTCTCGGCGCCTTACGCGCCTCGAGCTGGTAGAACAACAGTAGAATATCATTTCCTACTGTACAGATATCCGTTGTAGTATGGTGAAGGGCCGAGAAATCTAAAATTTATCAGAAGAACGAGCTGGAAACAAAAGATGGGAAAATAATACCTCCAAAATCAAACTAGGCGACTGTTCAGCACCGCTTTAAGTGTCATCGACGACGATAGCAGCGCTCCATAGCACCAGAAGACCGCCAAAGAGCGGCATAATGTTCCTGGACACGATGTTGAAATGTCAACAAAGTTCAAACTTACGATAAGGATCCGCACTCACCATAGCACGCGGTTCTCCCTTACGTCTCATTAAAGATTCTTCGAACGTCGCCACAACGCGTACGAGCAACCTAATTCACAGTAAGCCGAAAACCACTCTTGTATCATTTAAATGAAAGCTTACCTTCAGCTTCCGAGGGTTTCCACAACGGCATTATCATTCCAGGGCGCTATGTCGCTTCCATATAGTCCGCGGTCGGCGCAGAAGGTCCAGGCATCGTCGTCGTTGCGGGGTGTCAGAGCGATGCTGTGATGGTGGTATGAGCGCAAGTTCCTATTCGGGCAAACCCGAGTGATCGACGGGACTTGTGCTCGTACTCTCACCACGCCGACTTCGTTTCTGGCGTCAAATAAATTCTGACTTGCTCTTCAGCTTTGTACGCCTTCCCTGGTTCGGAATCTACCCTTCAAGAGTCTCGGCAGACATCCCGACGGTTCTAGGGCGCGACAACGCGTCAAACGCGTCTTATTCAACTTTTGACGGCCACTCCTCTTTCCGCTTCCGTCCATTTCGAGTTCAGCTATCTATGACGAGGCGCTCGGGTGCCTCCACAACTCAATCTTATCGTGTCGGGACCGGCAGCCTGGGAACTTGGACGGCGCTGACGCGGCTTTTCAACCTTACCTCCATCCCCATCTCATTTTGGTCTGGGCTCCATTTCCACGGGACATTCATACTTGACGTCGTTAACGCGACTATTACACCACCCTGGAACAATAATCTCGGCATCATCTTCGCGAGAATGTCTCGAACGAGCTCTATGCTCATGGACGCGGATATGCCAATTCTATTCAAAATTGTAAGTACCCTCGTTCCTGTACCGCGTTGGCTGATGATTCTTTTTAGAGTTTTTACAAGAATGTCTAAATCCGCAGACCGCGCGGTCTGGTGATTTGAGTAACGCAATGTTGCTCATTTTTCAAGTTCGCGCCTGGAACCCGTTCTTCGAAAGTTCAATTAGGATTTCGCATTTACATAGCGGAGATACAATTGACTAGGCGAACGTGACGACGACTTTCCTCGGCGTGCTCTCCTCGAATGTCGGATTTCTCGACACTTTGAAAATGGAGGGTGGACGGAATTCCGAGTTTCGAGTTGGATTTGGGCTTTTACGTGGCGGCGTTGGGATGGGGACGATGATTCTTCTTGGCACGATGCGACATTGCAAACGTTATCGTTTTGGGAGTGGAAGAGATCTCGATTCGGGGTGCTGTAATGTTCCTGCATGGTACGTTCCAATTTCGATTCTTGCCCCACGCTCGCTCATAATAGCCCAGGATTATCGTACAATTTCATCTACCATATCATCCTACATCCTCGCTTTGTTATACTTTGAATCAACACCTTTTCCAAAACCAACTTACGTGTGGCGCTGAATCCAACATTCCTCAAATCCGGTTCCCAAAGCCAAATCGATAGCTTGGAAACGCGGACGTCATACCCCTAGAATTACCCCTCCTCGGATACCGGCAGATCTGGATCTGGTTCGGACGACTTTGGATATAACCCAACGCGGACGTGGGATCCCCCAGTTCTTTCTTGCCTTCCCCCACTTTGACCTCTACGCTGTCCAACTACGACCACGATGGACTCGACGGCGGACCTGTCCTCATCAACGTCGCTCCCTCGCCAACGTCTTGTCGAGATTACGAGCTTCATGTCCGCCATATGGTGAGCTGCTTCTGACCATCATGTTGAACTTGTCGCTCACCGACAATCAGCGCGCTCTTCTCGATGGTGTCTATCGCTACAACGCCTGCTGTCTTCTTGAATCCGGACTTGACTGGACGCTGGCCGACAGCTTGGACTCGATGTCGACCGCCGTCGAGGGCAGTGTGTTCGACTTGGCGCATTGGCGCGCCCACGGCGGATGACTGTCGGGATACGTGAGGTCACGGTACGTTGGTTTCTTGGTTCGGATTGTTTGTTGATTGCAAATTTTGTTCATAGATGACCCGCCTTCAACTTGAACATATCCCTTTGCCAGGGCCTCTCATCCTCTTACCCTCCGTAAGTCTTCTTGTTCTCGTGTCCTCCGTCGTCGTTGATTGGACTTAGCCTTTGATGTCGCAGCTCTCTGTTCAAGCCGCCGACTACATTCGAGGTATGTTGGTTATCTTCGTCTATATCCGTGTTGTGCTCATTGTATCTTGATAGTTTTCTACCTGTGACGACCGTCCAGCCTTCACCTTCATGAACATTGTCGACCTCGTCTCCAGCCTCGTTGAGTTCAACGTCTATCACGGCTACGTTCATCCTCATCGCCATGGCTTCCCTCAACGACTACGCTGTCAACTGGGATCTCGGCTTGAACATCATCTTGTCAGGCCATGGTACGTTGACGGTCTCCCTGGTCCAGACTGCTTGTTGATTGTTTACCATGTCACTAGATTGTGATCACCGTCGACCTTACCTTTGATATCATCTTCAAACTCTCCTTGCCTGACTCGTTATGTCGACGGCTATCAGGTACATTTGCCCTCGTCTCCGTGTACTCATGTCTTTCTAGTCTTGACCGTCGTATTCAACCTTGTGTTTCGACGTCGTCTAACACCTGTCTTTGTCCTCGTTGGTGGCACTAGTAAGTTAATCTTGCTCGGCGTCCTTGGAACCCTTACTCACATTCTCAACAGTCTGGCTTCGATCCTTGCTGTGTTCTCTCCACAGCTGTGCCGTCGACTGTGACCTCGTCTTTGCTGTCGTCTGTTTCTCGTCGACGCCGTCATGGTAAGCTCATCTCCGACATCGTGTTGTGAACAGTTACTTACCACACCTCGATAGTCTTCTGACTTGGCACTTTTCTTTGCTCCTCGTCGTAGTCGTCGTCTTCGCATTCGCCGGCGCTGAGGTATGTCGCCTTCTTTTGCACGCTGCTTCTCTTTCCGACGTTCTCGACCTGCAGACTGGTCAACTTGTCGATGATCTGTCTCCTCGGGTACGTATTTTGCTCCTTTCAATTTTGGTTTATTCACAGGATCGCGTCTCTCGTAGTGTCCAACTGGTGCGTATAGCCCTCATTTCGTCCGGTGTGTTTTGACGAGTTCTTGACAGTTGTCGCTCCCCGAACGCTTTCGAATTCTGAATGGTCGGTATGTCTGTTCCTAAGGCGGTGTTGTTGAAATCTGACCTTGCAGGAGATTTCGAGACAAGTCACTTGGGCTGGTAAGTTTCCATTTAACTCGGTGATTCGGGCGAGAAATTGACGACTTGCCCAGGCTGCCTCGAAAAGGACTTGGAAAGGTAAGCTGATTCTTTGTCTCACTCACGACGTGCTCTAACGGATGCGTTTGGGCAGGTTGAACCCTGTCACCTCGAAAAGGACAATACTACTTGCAAGTACTCGTTCTAAACTGTCATTCCGGTCACTAACGATGGCTTTACAGAATGAAAATGGTCAAACTTGTGTATTTTCAAGGGTATGTACATTTTGGGGAACTACGCGGTACGAATACTGACAAAGTGTCTACAGGATGTTTGAGTCGAGTAGAGTAGTACAAACGAAAGTAACATGAGTACTTTGGGCGGGTAGAGTAAGGGCGGAAATGGGGCTCGCGGCAGATTGGATGATTAGGGTAGTAGTTGTCGCTACAGGCTGACGCTGACGTCGGGGCATGTGTCGTTGCCGTCGTAAGGGGTCGTCGTCGCTATACGTCTCAATGCGGAAGGCAGCGGCGTCCATGGAGGCAAAGATGTCGATAGGGTGTTGCGGGTAGTCGTGGTCGAAAGGAGAGAAGGCGAAGATGAAGGCGTGTCGTCCGCGGCATAAGAGATGTCGCCGTTGTCCGCGTCGAGAGACAGCCCTGGTTATCGAAACAAGAGGCAGCCCACTCAGAGGCGGGAAGACACTCCCGGGCTCTCACAACCTGCAAAGCACCCCCCGAGAGGAACCTAGGTACATAGTGTGAGGATCATCCGAAGAAGAAGACACTAACACGCACCTATCCAAGCCTCCCATCTCTGCCCAATGACCTCCTCGCCGAAGCGCCTGAATGCTGACACGCGTCGACTCGCCCTCGAGGATGTCCTGGAAAACCTAGAGCAAGGGTGAGGTGAGGGCGCACACCTCAAAGTCGCCGGCGATGGCAATGATGGAAGGGCTCAAACGCGTAGGGGAGTCGGCGTACGCGTCTTCCAGGAACTCTGCGACAATTATAGGCAGGTGATAGCATACATGCTCTACCGTGACATCCCCGAGGTGGCCTGTCGCAGGGCGTCAGACGAAACAGGAGGAATGTGGCGGTGGCGGCTTACCATCGAACACGCCAGTCAGCGACCACTCACGCCCGCCGACAGTTAGGGACTTGATAACATAACGGTCCTGCGTGCGTGTCGACGGCGACGGCTGGAAGTTGAGGCTATCCGCGCGACGGTCCGCAAGTTCAACGCTCTGCGGCTTAGCCAATGCCTGCAATTCTTTCACCACTTCCCCGTCGCTCAAAACCTGGTACGGCCGCGGCCATGGACCGTCCTCGGGCCCACAGCGGGAGCCAGGAATGTCGTCCGCGTACGCCCAGTCAAGCTTGAACGTACGCTGCTGAACTAAGGCAACCATCGGATGACAGAGCGCAAGAGCGCCGTCCCAGAGGCGCTTAATATATTCGTCGAGAATGTTGGCGACGTTGTTGAAGCCAGCGAGCTCGTTGTCAGCGACGGTAGTAGGCGGTGGTGGTGGTCCGGGAACAAGATTGCAAAGCTTTAAAGCTTGACGGAAGGAGCTGCTGTTTGCAATTTCGCTTACCCACATGGTTTCCCTGCCGGTCAACCGGCCCAATCTTCTCAGTTAGTCCTGCAAGCTCACCATCACGCGCCAAAAGCGAGCTGGTTCGTTAACGCCACCAGGCCGGCATCGCCGCGTCGCAACTAATGAGAGAATTACTTAGAATTGATTGCTTGATGACCTCGAAGTCTCGTTTCGCTGGCCGAGTGGCTCCGCTCTGTCTGTATGCTGCAGTATGCACAACGACCAACACCTGGTCCGGTACATTACAACTTACGACTAGGTCTAGATCAAAGTGTCAGCTTTGATCGAGTCTGCCTAAGGGAGACTAGAGATGAGGGACTCGGAGCTCTACTGCTGTCCCATTGTGTACGTCAGTCCGAGTTTTTGGTAGGTATATGCCCCCCCCTCCTTCAAAGATGTCCCGCTGGTCCCATCTAGTAGACTGTAGTGACAGTGTAGTGTTACTTAGTTCCACACTGGCTGGATCCCACTCAGTCGATCGCGGGCTAAGCCCAGGGTGTCAGAGGCTCCCTCACCTGCAGCTTGCCATAAACATATATGTTCTGGGCATGTTCTTAGACTCACCAAGTGAGCATCTATGAAAAAAAGACCTCTGAGTCACCTGAGGTGGAATCCTGGTGGACTGTTCTCAGGCTCAACAAATAACAGTTTGTCTACCGGAGCATCAGGATGAAGAACAGATGAGAATTGATTAGAGGGGACATTCATAAAGGGCGAATTTTCATTGTTAAGATCCACCAAATAAACCACATTGTTAGGAAATCACTGTTGAACTTGCGACAAGTGCATTTCGTGCACCTCAGCACTCTGCCTCATCCAACAGGGTTCCTGAGCTACTCTATTGGGGAAAATCTGTTGTCAGGGCATCAGCGTTAGTGAACTCTTGCCAGTGGCTGTTCAAGGACAGCTTTATTTGTGGTAAACTACGTGGTACGTAGTCGTAGGGAGAAGGACACGGCCTTTGCAGACAAGTTCGAGGCGAGTTAGCAAGCCATCGAGTTTCCATCAACTCCATCGCCCGATTTGGCATCGAGTCGAGTCGAGCCGATTTCAGTGTTCGAGTTCAGTTCGACTTACCTCTGGCCACTTGCTCAGCACCGTTTCAGCATGGATTTGGCACCATTCACTGCTGTAGTCTCGTGAACCCAGTCAACTGACAGATCTATTATCCCATTAAATGCCCAGTAAGGATATCAATAGGCGAAGAATACACTACGAAAAAGGTAGTAAATACAGTAACGTCAACGTAAGTAAATGTGTCTATGCGTGTACAGTGCGTGAATGCAGTCCATCATGATCATGTGGCGTAATTTCAACTAGTGTCCGTTCATTGCCGGAAGGGGTTGCGGGATCCCCCAGTCTGATTCGGCTCCATCCAGTACGCACCGCGCGTCGGCGGGGAGACTGGGGAATCAGATCGGACTGCGTACGCATAGGCTTGCGCGTCCGTGCGCGGAGGCGGTGGCAGTAGCTCAGGTGATCCGCTGAACGAACCCGTGCTTGCCGAGAATCGCGACGTCAGGTCCTTCTTCAGCGGCTGGCGTACGTCTGGCGTCTGGCGCGGCTTCCCCGTGACCTGCGAGTAAATCGAGGGACCAGACAGCACACTCGCGTTGTCAGGGATGGGCGCTAACAAGCCGTTCTGCGTATGCAGGTGATGGTGATGGTGGTGATGGCTGTGTTTGGACGGAGCCCGCGACGTGTCGTCGCGCATGTAAGAGCCAACAATCTTCTCGATGGTCTGACCGTGGCTGTACCGCGCTTCCTCCGCGTTCTTCAGCTTCATGAGCTTCATCTCCTCGCTTTCCATCTCCGGATACGCCCTTCGGCTTCGATTGTGCCCGAAAAGTTTCTCCCCGAATCGGACAAGTCTGTATCGCCAGGTGTCCTTGTGGGGCAAGTTCTTGGCAGACGCAAACATCGCTGTGCGCTTCGCACGTTGCTTACGAGCACGCCGGCGCCAAAGCATCAAAATCGCCAAGAATATGAACGCACACCCCAACGCCATCAACAAGATCTGCCACCATTCCAGTTTATGCCCGCTGTTCGACGTGATCGTGGTAGGATCCGAGACTCCAGTGATGGACGGCAGAGGACTACTTGAACTCGTCCCAGATGCTTTCGGCACCTCCACAAGCTCCGATAAGCAGACACCGAGACCTGAAACTACACTCGTGCCATCCGCGCAGTTCGCAGCAACACATGATCCAGAACGAAGAACGTCGTCTGAACTGCACGATAAGCACTGGCTCGAACTGCTTCCATAACAGCTTGAACAGCTAGAGTCGCATGATTTGCAAGACCCTGCTGTCGTATCAAAAAACTGCGACGAGCTGCATGTTGGCAGGCAGCGTCCGTTGTTAAGAACTGGGCGATCCGAAGGGCAGGTCGAGCATTCGTTGAAAGAGCCACCAGAACACGTAGCGCAATCGGGATGGCACGTTAAACACGTCCCCGAGTCCTTCTTAAAAGTACCCGATGGACACGACGCAACACAAGTCCCATCGGAAGCGAGTTGACTGTTGGGACAAGTCAGACAAAACGAGGCCGAACCCGCGCAAGTGGAGCAGCTTGAGTCACAAGCTAAGGACAACATTAGCTTCATTTATCTCCGGAAGACGAAGAGACCCGACTTACCAGTACACGTTGAATTATCGGAAGGGTTTACAAATGTTCCCGATGGGCAGCTGTCGATACACGCCCCGTTGGAGAGAAAAGAGCCCGGCAGACACGCTGTACACTTCAACTGATCAACAGTCGAAGCAGTGGTAAAGGCGGCGATTTGACAAGATGTGCATTTCGCCCCGCAAGCTAAGAACATTAGAAACCAAGAATAACACAAACCAAAACGAACTCACTATCGCACGCGCCCTTGTTATTATCAGCAATCAAACTCCCACCGTCACACACGCCAGTGGAGGATGCCGATACACAAGTACCGTTGAACACATACGTTCCAGACGCGCATGTCAAACAATGGTTGGACGTGGCGCCGTTGCAGGTCGCGCACGCAGGATCACACGACTTGCACTGCGCACTTCCATCACCGAAACTACCGTCAGGACAAACAGCGCCCGAAGACGACTTGGTCGACTCGGCCGTACACTTGGTCTTGTCGTTCGCGTTCTGCGTGAAGCCATCCGCGCAGGCGATGCAGACTCCGGTGCCGTCGCTGCAAGAGGTGCAGCCAAGTTGACAAACTAGAAAAGAATTAGGAAAAAGTCAGACACCAAAGACAAAAGGACACACTCTTGCAGTCCCCGGTGGAGGTCAAGAAGAACCCGTCTTGACACTTGGCGCAGGCTGTACCATTCGACGCTGCCGTCCATCCAGGATTGCAAGTGCAGCTGCCAGACGATGAACACTCGCCGTTTAGGCAGTCGCAAGTCGACGGATCATTCTTCACTTCCAACTTGAGACACCGACCACTACCCGTTATCCCGTCATCACAATCCGAGCACCCACTAGGGCATGCTTGACAATTAGGCCCAAAGAAACCGGACTTGCACGACTCGCAGGACGAGCCGGTAAAACCAGTTGCGCAGGTACATGTCCCAGATGCAGAGCACACGCCATTCCCTGAACAGCTGGGGGAACATGCAGTGGATTGTAGGTCGAGGAGTGCCATGTCACCTGAAAGGCTACCGAACTGGGACACGTCGGGTACAGACTCCCATATAATGACGCGATCGGTGTTGCCTACGCTGACGGCGGCCCAGACGTTGGAGGACAGTGCGAGTGATGATGCGGCGATGGGGGTGGAGGAATTGGAGACGGGTTGGGAAGGAAGGGTCGTGTAGGCGGTGGATCCACCATAGAGAGAGTCGGCATAGATGATCATGCCAGTATCTACGGCGACGGTGAGGGGGAGATTTAGGTTGGTGGAATTGGTGAAGCCAACCCCGGATGAAAGAGATGCGGAGGAGGAAGTGAGCAGGTCATGTAAGAGTTGCGGGCTCGTAGTATCGGAATATGTTCCAGGAAGTAATAGTAGACTTGTCGAGGAATCGTGAGACGTTAAAGTAACACCAACTGATGACCAGCATTAATAGCAGACGCGTCAAAGGTTGAGGGAACATACGGGTGATGTTGGAAAAGCCTTGCAGGCATTGTCCTGCAACGCAAACCACAGAGGATGTAGAATTGGCGGCTAGTGAAAAATATAATGAGAGGCGCATAAGATAGAAATGTAGATAATCCACGTACCGGCTGGAGCGCCAAATAACAGAAATGAAAGGAATAAACCCAACATCGCGTCGGGATGATGGTGGGGAAGAGCAGGGAGTACAGCGACCAGTCACTGTCCAAATAGGTGCACCGCCAGGGGCCTTCGTCAGTTCAAGACCATTGTTCCCTTTGCGGGAGTGAACAATAGCAACCGTGAGAACAATAGACCTGGTCCTTTGTTTGGCCTCCATACCAAACATTACGTAATCCCGACTTCCATTACTTGCCCTTTTTGGATGGTCCATCTCCTCCGTCGACCGTCGTTGCTAGCCGGCCCATGCGGTCAGTGCGAACAATAAACGATTTTCCTTCCCGGTATGAAGGGTACAGGTA
Organism: Hymenopellis radicata; assembly: GCA_015501595.1. Classification (NCBI taxonomy): domain Eukaryota; kingdom Fungi; phylum Basidiomycota; class Agaricomycetes; order Agaricales; family Physalacriaceae; genus Hymenopellis; species Hymenopellis radicata. The sequence goes on from JADNRX010000825.1 coordinate 15,925, forward strand.
TGGAGGCCCAGGCTCGTGTCGTAAAACACTTGTTTTAAAGGGGATTCAGGATATTACAATAGTGAAATGCTTCATGCGGACGTGCAATGGAGACGGCTGGATACGATATCTTTATAGTATCGGAGCGGGCCCACGGAGGATGACTCTACTTTCTTCCATGCTCAGCGCTCAGTCGCGGAAGGAAATTTGACATATCGACATATCGCAGTAGGAATCCGTCTGTTCACCTGCATATTTTCAGGCTAATGACTGCAACAATTAGATAGAATTTTGAGAGCTCTTTGAAGACTCTTGATACTGATTCGGCTAAACTCGTGTCGGCCGCCAAAAACTGTCGCATGAGGACAACATGAGGATGTCATCTTCCTTCCTTTCGACCACCAACAAGGATCTCCGTTTTACCTCGCATTACAATCTACGTTCCGGCAATAGTGGACGCACCTTGTATGTCACATACTCCATTTTAGTGCGAGGTGACGTTGTTGACTTTGGGCAACAGGATTAACATACTTAGTACTACTTTACTATCTTACCGTGTCCGCCGTGCCATGTACGTCGTGCAATATCGATTCCTTCTAGTCTAACGGATTGTCACAGAGCAACGCCGCCTGCCATTCATGAATCCACAGGCTTGCATCAACTGTGCAAATGGCATTGTCCTTGGCCGTGGAGAATATTACCAACACCAATTTCAAGACTCTTTTGAGCACCTTCGCACAACCAACGAAGTACCCACGGATGCTGAAGGGAAAAACATTGCGTTCATCGTTGACAGTATCTCGACTGAGATCTCTCTCGTCGATGCTGCACTCCGTCGGTTCCAAGAGGAGCGCAAAGTCCTACACGATGCAGCCCAGAGGTTCACCCAGCTGAAATCTTCCCGTCGCCGTCTCCCTCCAGAGGTCCTTCGCGAAATATTCCGGACGGCATGCCGTGATGTTTACGACCCGGACGATGAGGAATTTGAGGAAGACGACGAAGATGATGAGACGCATCATGATGATGATGATGAGGGAGACGAGAAAGCGGGGGCCATCCTGGATCCGAAAAGCCCGTACTGGACTCTGACCAGAGTCTGTCGGGTTTGGCGCGATGTTATGCTTTCCGACGCAAGCATCTGGACCAAGCTGCATTTCCGCATTCGTTGGTTGGACCACGTATACATACAAAGAGATTTTCAGACGCCAGTCCTCACAGCTCTCTCGCGTGCCAGACAAAATCCCCTCGACATAAGCTTCGACATATGTTCCACCGGAGTAATTGAGCCTACGCCCGAGGAGCGCGCATTACACGATAAACGGCAGAGGGCGGTGTTTGGACGTATCTGCGCCGCAGCGGAACAATGGACTCGTGCATCTCTGACTTTGTCTGTCTTGGGCCAGCAGAGAGTACCGTCTCTCCTGCAGCGTTATGGCATACCATCCATGGTTCACAACCGACTCGTCCTTCTCGAGCAGCTCACATTGGTTGGGGGGTGCCTTCCCTGGTGCATCTCCCCTTCCGACAGACTCGGCTTTGGGCTCTGTCCATCCCTCCGACGTGTTACATTAAAAAATGCATTTTGCGCCGACCTTCCCTGGCAGCAGATTACTCATCTGCATATTGAGACCTTTCGCGAAAAAGACGATAGCCACGCACGCTCGTACCTCGATGTTATCCGATCCTGTCGCGTTCTACGCGCCTTAAAGGTTCGAACGCGTTTCTTCGATATATTCCGCGGCACCCCCGTCAACATCCCCACACTGCGATCGTTAGATACCAACTTCTGCGACATAGTTCATGCGCTCGTTGTGCCGAATCTCGTGGAACTCAGTGTTCCAAACTGCAAGTGGGATGACGAGCGAGGGTTGATTATGGATTGGTGTCTCTCATCGGGCGGTCAAAGTGCTCAGCCTCCCTTACTTGTCTACGCCTCATTGGTGTCACCTTATCCAACCCGCTCGACTCTACATTTACCCAAGCGCTTACGAATTTGGAGCATTTCGCGACGTCGGTGGATTTAGACATATTTGAAGAAAGATGCTGATCCACATCTTCTGAACACGGTCCTCCTCCTTCGCCGTCTTACTCCCCCGATATCATTTGGCCCAAATTGCGGACCCTCAGTATCGATGTCTCTGGATATCCGAATGGGAGCGATCACAACATCTGTATGCGTGGTGATGGGTTGAACAGGATGTTGAAATACAGGTCTCAGCCTCGTCCGACGGGTGCTGTACGACTGGAGTCCTTCAGACTGAATGTTGAAGCGGATGAGTTGGACGACCTCGACGTGGTAGGCGATGATGGTGTATTTCGCATGAAGAGTGCAGCTGTGAACCTGAAGGAACTGGAGAAGCTGCGAGATGGGGGAATGGACATACGCCTATGCGTTAAGACGCGTTACACAATGGAGGGTCAAATCTATACCAGGCTTTCATTTGGGCAATAGATACATGTCATAACCCTCTGTTTGAATCATGGTTGACTTTGTACAGATGTCAATGAGCATACTCGATACTGATTCTACTCTGAATCCCTATGACAAGAGCCTATATGCTACCGAAATTGACTCTAAGATGATCCGCATCATATCTAGCAAATTTACTGTAAACGTGAATCGAAATCTTCATCCGTCATTAACCAAACCTGTAGCGCCTGTTCTATCTCCGGACTCAACTCCAGCGGCGAGGCATCAGGCGCCGCCTCCTTATCATCCAACAACTGTGCATATATCCCAAACCTAAATGTTTGCAACCTTTCCACACCGGCAAACCTTCCCACATTCCAACGTGATTGGAGAGCCTTGACAAGGTCATCATGCCTTTCAAGGTATGGGAAATATATCCTGTCGAGATGCTTGGAGAGGCCGATGGAAAGATGGCATAGTTTGGGAAGGAAGGGTAGGTCTGCGGAAGACTGGACATGAAGCAGGGAGAGAAAAGACATTATTGTCTTCATGCCTAAAGTGTCGTTGGTAGCATCAGGATGGGACATCTTCGCGCGGATATCAAGAGTCGTGAGATTTGTCGTAAGTGAAAGAACAGCGATGAGGTCCTCCGACAACGGTATCTTCCTCAGTTGCAGGGAGGTGATGGTCAAAGCGCACTTCGATCGCGATACCAGGTTATAAAGCGAGCCAATAGTGCCGCTCAATGTCATAGTCCGCGGGATGGTCAACTCCAAGGCGTACTTCCTCCAGTTGAGGTAATATGAGATGATTGATGACATGGCCAACAGCGAGATCGAGACGTTTCAGAGCAAGTAGAGGTACCATGAATGATTGTCCTCGGATGGCAGGGAGGTCATCCGAGATAAGCAAGGAAATCGACCTGAAGTATCTGCAGAGACGGACACTGCGAAGGGCACGAATATAGGACATCAAGTCACCCCGAAACGCTTCGGTAATGATCAACGTCGTGATTTGCGGCCACGGCAGGTCCAGCTCCATGATTGAAGTGTGCCGGAGAACCAAAGTCCTCAAGTTAGGATACTGCGAGAACCCGGTTTTCTGGAATTCAGAAAGTGGAGAGGGAAGATATATTTCGACGTGGATATCTAGTCGGTCAACAACAGGATAGCTCCCGCGCAAAATTTCGAACTTGTCTCTGCCGTGGCAAGGGCGGCGCTGTAATCTATCTCTAGAGAGCGCCAGCGCCATGATTGCGCCCGGATGCGTCCGAAAAAATCCAGTACATTAAGATCGTCAGAATATGTGAGGGTGACGAGTCTCACGGTCAAAGGGCGAGTTCCTGAACGATGGAGCATTGCATCCAGAGCGGGAATAGCAGGGGAAGTTCGCCTAAGAAATGCATAAATGGATGACCAAAAGGGGCGGGCAGGATAATGCGACGCGACGCCATTCCTGCAGACGTGAGGTATAGCCCAACGACTGCTTGTGTGATAGAAGCTGTCGTCCCGTGAGGTATGGGCGCAAGCGTGCTGGAATATTTCCATCAGCAGCTCAGGTGGAAGACGGCGGATTGGGTACAGAAGCGACTTGAAGCTGTTTGCGTATCGAACTAGTTGATTCCTCTCCTGTACGAGAGCGTTAGCCGCGGACTGTAGCTCGGCCAGCCGCGCGTCCACATTATCCGTATCGTCTTGAATTGCTCGAAGCACGGTGTTGTGAACGTAGTCAGCCTCGTCCTCTGACGGTGGCTCATTTGTCGTCCGAAGTCTATGCAGGTGATGGGTATGGAAATAAAGGGACTCGTATTCGTCAAGACGAGACCGGTAGGCAGCTATGCGGCAATTTGGACACTCCATAGGGCCAACCTCAGAACTGTATCGCTTTTTCGGCTGTTCAGCTTCGGGACAGAGTGCGCGATACGCGACTCACCGTAACGTCGTGGTGGGAAGAACGCAGACAAGTCCACGTGACGTCACGGTCACTCACCTTTTCAGCCAGGAAGTTGGCCTCGAGTCTCGACGCCCGTGAATCGGTAGCTGTTGGTTATAAGCCTCTATATAGCTATGCGCACTTCAATTTGAAGAAAGGTTTATAAGTCAAGCGATAAAATCCGAGTGTGGCGCACATCAATTGCGCTCATCGGCCGACTAGCTCAGCTGGTTAGAGCGTCGTGCTAATACAGAAGGTGTTAACGCGAAGGTCTTGGGTTCGATCCCCACGTTGGCCAATATACAGTCCGTTATGATACTTTTGCTTGATAACTTTGTCAAGCTCTCTGATTCCTGAACTTTTAGTCTTTGAAGAATTATCATACGCAAAACCTATCTTTTGCCACCTGATGTCAACAATTATATTGTAAGCTTAACTATAACATGTAACCCCTACTCCACAAGCACTAGACAATGTCTTGACACATATGTAAATGTCCATTCCTATAAGAAAGCTGCCTCCTCCTGTGCTATTCTGAATCTCTACATGTTTCCAAAATTGAGTCTGACATGCTTCGCGTATGCCTGGCGAATTACTGTACACACGAATCGAATCTTCATTCCGTCATCCATCAAATCCTGCAGCACCTTTTCCGTACTCGAGTACAACCAAGTCTTTAACGGTGAATCACAACACAAGGCCCTACATGATAATTTCTTGTCATCCAAGCACTGCGCAAATATCCCAAACCTAAATGTTCTCAAATTTTCCACACCCGAACCGCTTTCGACATTCCAGCGTGACTGGAGAGCGCTGACAAGCGTATCCTGGTGTTGAAGATACGGGAAATACCGCATCTCCAAATGCTTGGAGAGGTTGATGGAAAGATGGCGCAGTTTGGGAAGGAAGGGCTCGTCTGACGCTGTGACCTTGAGCATGTAGAGAAGGGTCATGATGGTCTTCCTG
>JADNRX010000826.1:0-21201 GCA_015501595.1 Hymenopellis radicata
CATAGGGTATGCGCAGGTATGTTGTTCGCGTTCCCCCTTTGCCTTATGGAACTGACTGGATGCAGCATTATCTCTTTTATCGTATTGTCCCCCCACCTACGCAAACCGTCTGGCCGTCTCTGCTGCATATGGGGATACACGAAGCTGGCTTACTCGTCCTCTGCCATTCACGCTTCCTTCAACCGCCTTGTTCTTCTACATGGATCACTACGTATGGTAGAGCCTCGGTTTCACATCGAGCGCGTTTTATCCGTTAAGGCGGCTATTTCACTTTTACGTCCATGAAGGGCCAGTTGAAGAATTCGTATCAGAAAAGTCAAGGGAACTCGAGTGGTGGCTACGATGGCATTGGAATGTATGACAGATATTAGAGAAGGTCGGGGTTCCGTCGTGAACCGCACGAGAGGTGCTTCACTCTGAGTTTTTCTATTTATCTTCACACTAATGATTTTTCTCACAGATGTCATTAACACAATGATTTTCTCTCCGTATGCTGGTGGGCCCATCACCATCGACCACGAAAACATCGTCAAGGCATATTCCGCCTCACCTAGTATGCTGGGAAGAGGGCATACACTGTTAGAACCTGGCGGTCCTGTCTGGGTACCTCTTTCACTTACCGTCTCCATGCGCGCGCTTATGTCTCCTAGTGCATAAGCACCTCCGATATGCACCCTCAACTCGCCGTTGCGTGCGCTGATGGCGCTCTGAGCACTACGAACATGCTGCGCTCTACCCGTCGAGGAGGCTCTGTTCCGTTCTGGATTCACAAAATCTATCAATTCGACTACAGTCGCAAGACAGGGGAGTTTCGCATGTTGGAGCGATTCTTGCCTACGGAGTTGGCGCCGACGAGCAAGACGGGAGCGTGGCCGCGGGAAGTGGGGGTACAGCGCGTGGCGTGGAATGTGGGAAATGGGCTGGGTTGCGCGGGGATGTTGGCGAGATAGGGAGTGGATTGCGTCGGGTGGATGAAGGATAAGTTCTCGTATGAGGATGTTGAGAGGTTGAGAGGAGGTATAGTGTCTCCTTCATACCACTTTGTTAACATCACATCTGCTTGACTGCCGTAGGGCACGCTCGCCTGCTCGACATGGCTCATCCGGTCCAGAAAAAACGGCGCGCTCCCAGCCCCCCGACATCGAGAGACCAAACACTCCCGTCGTCCCCCGTATCGCCACTGCCGCTTTTGTTCGCTGCTTTAGACGAAGGACGATGGATGGATGGCGTCACAACCGGACCAGACCTCGATATAGATTAAATGCCGGCATAGCTGTATGTGGCTACTGAGACTTGACCATGTCTGTGCGCAGGTGACTCAAGTTTTATCAGGGACACCCTCGACTGATCCCTCCGACTTCATCATTTCTACCATGGCATTCAAGTTCACCACCATTAAGAACTTCATAAAAAAGATCATCCGTCGTCGGCGCCCATTCAGGTTTATACCGCAAGAGATCTTGGACCTTATCATTTCCTCTCTCAGCGATGATAAAGCCTCCCTCTTATCGTGTGCATTGGTTCATCCCACTTGGACTAGCATCAGCCGTTATCATCTCCGACCTCGTACTCTTGTCGTCTCCTCTCCATCCCGTGCTCAGGAGCTCACAGAGCTCCTGCGTTCATCGCATGAGACGCTTTCCTCGTCCATCACCGGCATTAAGCTCCTCGGCTCCTTACCTTTCAACGAGTTCTCCAGGATCATCACATCTCCCAGTGCGATATCCTACAGCGAACTGCTGCATGTCCTTGAAGCCAAGGGAATCACGCTTCGCTCAGGCGCCGTCGTGAATGATTCATCTCTCGTCCGACTCCTGGTGCATTATTTCCCAGGTCTTACCATCCTCCAAGTTTGTGCATCCTGTCAGCATATTACGAGCTGTATGTGCGCACTTTCTGGCACTTTTCCGCGCCTCGCCGAGCTCACTATTGAGCTTAATTCGGATGGATTGGCTATATCGGACGTAGCGCGGCTATATGGGTTGCGACTGGCTAAGCCATGCTTGCGCACGCTGCGCGTGGTCGCGTGGAAATGGAATAACGAGCTTATGCGCTGGTTGGGGGACAACATCGTGGGGACACTAGAGTGCTTGGAGCTGAAGAGCACCAGCATGTATTCAGTGTGGTCGACAAGTCGTGTTGGAGAGGCGATTACGTTAATTCAAAGGAATAAGGCAACATTGAGAGACCTCAGGCTGACTTTTATGAAGTTCGATGGTTAGTGCCTCTTTTGTTTCCTTCTTGCGGCAATGGGCTCACGTTTTGTGTGTTTAGCGGCATTCGATTTATCGGGTTTAGTGCACTTGCAGAACCTCGAAGTTGCGAGTGGGCTGCCTGAAGCTGAGTTGGTGTTGAGGGGATGGAGGCTCCCGAGGTCGTTGAAGACGGTATATGTACGGAATGCGTTTCGCATGTTTCGTGTGCAATGTGGGTGTGCGGTTGGGTATGATTCAGAGATACTTTTTGAGGGTGCGAGTCTGCAAGGGTTGCTTGGGAGCTAACCTCTTCTGTCAATTCTACCTACCTTCCTACCTACCTTAATAAAGTAGATTTTCGATCAACTTTTCAGAAGCCGTGTCAAACTATCTATACTTGGCTTCATCTCTGATGGCAAGTAAACAGGCCCGCTAGGTCTTTTGGTAAGTGACCTTGACCAGCATCTGTGGCGTCATTGGGTCCAGACATGTTCTGGAAAATCTGACAATGAAATGCGCTGAGGGAGCGTTGGTTCTGTTGATGAGGGTTGTCTTTCTTCCACTCGGCCGACTAGTAGACAGTATACTAGTAGTGGGGATCTATGAACGAGCATCTTTGGAGTCAAATCGCGTGCCCCTGGCGTACCCAGACGAAGGCTCGTACGACACACTTACATCTTCATTATGGATGAGACAATGGGTGTTCTAATGGGTGTCTGATGGTACTGGGTCGTCAAGAAGTCTCGTCCTCACCCCCGGCTTCACCTTCCACCTCAGTCCATGTCGTTCATCAACAGCCTGATCCTCGTAGTAGAATCTCTCCCGTTCATCCCCGGGCAACGAGGAAATTAACCAATTTCGAGGTGCCCAATCAGTTTCTTTCGCCATCCTTATTTCCTCTGCAGACGTCGAATAATGACATTGTTGGAATGGATATCGTGATGAGTAACACCGAAATGACGCAAACGTCTTCCGCTTCTGCGTGATTGATGTCGACGCCAGACGGATAGAGGCCATGGTGTCCCCCGGGATGAATTCTAGTAAGAGCCCGTCAATGGTATCGACGGACGCATTGTAAGATAATCCATTGTCTCTGACTCCAGTGACTGTCTGCGCGCCGCTGACCGCCTCGCAGATCGTCGACAACGTGATCCAGAATAGGCTCCAACTTTGGCAAGAAAAAGATGAAGTGGGCCGAGTCGGAGGGTGTTCGTCGTCTTGTCAAGACCATTCAGAATGATGAGGAGGTCGAGACGACCGTCATCGGAACCGTTGGTAACAAAGGATACGATGGATTCTTGTACGCCATCAAGAAGTAGTTGATTGAAAGGAGTTTGTTACTTTGTATGAATTGGACCAAATGGAATGGAGTATATCTTGCTTTCCACTATTGTGCATGCCGTCGAGCGACTCGAGCATCAGCGCAGCTCATCCGACTAAACGTTTATCAAGTTTGATGAGAGTACTAGTGAGCTGCAGGTAATTGCGGCACGTACCGCTCGTTTGACGAGTTGTGGGAATCCATGAAGGGCAGGCAGTGCATGGACGAAAATCACCCAGACCTAAAGACATATCCGAACGTCCTTGAGCGAAGCAGATTGACATCGACTCCGAGTCTACTCACGTTATACCAATAATAGGACCATTCATCCGCCTCAATCGACGTCCTGTATGTGATAAGTCGACCGCCAACATATCCAGCAAAACCAGTAAGAAAGACAGCAATAGCTGGTCGTAGCTGCCAGAAGTGGGCAAGGAAGATTGACCAACTCAGCAGCGTAAACGTGACTGTCTCGCGTGCACCAGCGGGAAAAACAATGGGCAGTGTTCTTCGGCCAAGCCTAGTATCACCCTTTATGTCCCTAAAATCTTGAACATGGATTGTGGTAGCAAAGACTGCCGAACTGATACAAATCGTTAAAGAAGTCGTGGACTCCAGATGCCAAAGACCAGCACCTGGAGCATGGTGGACGTGCGGAACCATAGAACGTGGGGATCAATCCGAGGCGTTGCGCCTGGGTGAGAGTCTCGTACGCTCTCTGCTCGGCACGCCGCGCCGCGTCGAAGCGTACCCAGTGGTCAAGTTCCCTAAACCACTGCGGGTCCTCCGAGTAAGGCGTGCAGAGCCGTACCTATCGATGTACAGTATTGCACAAGATTCTGCTGGAAGTTGGACTCGAGGTCCATGCTCTACGGCTTGTAGCGCCAGTCGCCGAATCGACGGTCTGCAAGTTTACATATGAACCTCTCTATAGACTCCACCAAAATACATACTGAGTTTGTGAAAGGCTGGAACGAGCGGACGATCCGCACGTCGGCGCGCTTTTCGCTATGTTGGAGTGACAACTGCAAGGTTGTGTCCGACTGGTAGAGATTTTAAGGAGATCTTCTGTGGTTGAGAAAACGTTAGAAGTAATTCAGACAGTGCGGCCCTTTACTCAAGCCACTGTACGGTGTACAGGAAGTTGCGAGCGCGGCGTCAGTGTGCAAAAGTGAGAAGCACAGCTTGATAATCTGTGAATTCTGCCCGCGGGATTCGCATAGACCGATTGTGAATGCTTTAAGATCATAACGAGATGTACTTAGGTCGTTGCTTGAGTCTGACGGTGATTGCCTAAACGGGATGCAACCAATCGGGGAAGCGGGATTTTGCGGTTCCGTTTCCTTCTTTACTTAGACTATCACCACCCATGTCCAACGCTACGCTCTCCGCGCATAACATTTCCCGACCACCGCAGACGGTGGCCCCCCAAGTGGACGGAGTCGCGTCAGCGTTGCTACTTCCGAAGGCTGCTCCTGTATGATAGCTTCAACGAGCTCCAACTCCATCAATCGCGTTCACACCAAATCGTTGGCACTGGCGGAGATTTTAGCACGTTACGGGATGGTAATATGGCGCCCATGCCGCGTATACATAGCTACCGGATTCCGTACGAGCAATGCCATTGACTGGTCGACCTCTTAGGGTATTTTGAGGTGTGTTGTACGCATTCAACTGCTCACATAGTGCTCACACTAGGCCGCGTTCCTTGCAGTCGCCGGTTCATCGACACGTTGATACTAAGATAGCCAACAAACAAAGTCTCCGTTCGTGAATGCGTATCTATGCGTGTCATCGCGAGACGTTATATTCGTTGCTTTCCCGAACCTCCGACAATTGGTGCAATGCAGGGTTAGGCAGCAACAACCATCTTGCCATGCACGCACCCAAACCTCCAGCATACTCTGACCGTCTATCCTACGCTCCATTCAATTCCTTCGCCTCTGCGCAGGGAGCTCTTCATGCGACTTCATCAGACGCGCGTGCCACGCCCAGCGGATAGGAATCTGCTGCCTGTGTCGTGCTCCGGATGCCCATATCGCACAACAGATTCCATATCTAGTTGGCCATAGTCTCGTTCGCGCTCGCCCAAAACCATCAGACCCCTAGACATGAAGACACGAAGCACTCCCCTTCTGTAGTGTCTAGGTCAGTCGCTCTGGACGAAGGATATGGGGCATACCTTCGTCCGGCGTCACAGCCGGACCAGATCTCATGCCATCGCAGCGATAGGTTAAATGCTGGCGTGACTGTATGTGCCACGACGGCAACGGTTAAGAACGAGGAGCCACGTCTGCGTCCGCTGTATAACGCGATCACGCGCGGGTCATGGACTTGTCTCCACTGTAACTAAGGTCGGGTTCAGATGCCATTGATCGCGATACCAAGAATCTAGAGGAGAGCTGCCGATTTCTGGGACCTTTGAAGGTATGAGTGCTTTTTCGTCCATAATGTATTGTTCTGAAGGCCCTCTTAGGTGTGGGTCTAGATTTGACTTATAGATGCTGGCGACGTAGGGCTGCTGGGACTTTCTCAAGTCTCTCAAAGTCGCGGTAGCTCCTCCTTTCAACTTCTTTGCTCCGATCTAGGTTCTGGAGGCGGTGCGCGCGGTAGCCCCCTCCAAAGGCTCTCCATAACGCACTCTCGGCTTCGTTCTCGTATAAACTTGTCACGCCGGAAGAGGACACGTTTACTAAATCTCTCCAGGCGCAGGGTGTCGAATTATTAGCATTGCTGTGAAGGATGCTGTGGAGATAATGCCGATGCAGAGGACGGTGGATGGGGCGTTCCGACGACGGATTGGAAACTTCCCGAGGAGAAGACCCTTTCTACGTTGCAGTTTTCGAAGGTTGTCCTCACTCCGTGGCCCGACGCCCAGGTGAATCATCCCGTCATTGATGAGACTTCCAAAGGGCACGTTCTGGCAGAAGACGAGGGCTCGGCGCTGGGTGCCCCTAACCCGTGGAAAGATGATCTCGTAGTCCTAGTGGAGGATGATCGATGAGACTGCAGCGGTATTAAAGGTGGGCATGGGACTGGAGGGTACGTTTGTCCAGATGGTCCGCCGTGGTGGCGACGACGGGGAGGAGAGGTTGTGGTATCTGAGCAAGCTCCTGGCGACGTTGCCGAGCTTTGTCTGATGAGGTGGTTGAGCCGCACCCCGAGTTTTGCTACTGTAGTTGTACTGTAGTAATCTGTTGTTTTGATCTTGTTGTCTAAATCCTTCTGTATCTGCAGAACACTTCTCATGGAGAGCAAGGGTGATTCGGGTGAACTCGAGCCAAGTCTCAATGTATAAAGTTCCATTGCATGCATGTAGGTAAATAGCAACTTTGTGTTGCGGCAATGTTGCGGACCAAGTTACGTACTAGTGGTCGATCATCAAAGTGAACCACCATCTTCAGCGGTTGTTCAGCGGCGTCATTCGACTCTCCGACGCGCCCACCAGAGTGGTCTATTAGTGCAAGGAATTTTCCATCTCATAGGTCATCTAGGTGCGTATTTGACGCCTTCGGAAAACGCGTCCTTATCATTTCTTTTAGAGGGCACTTTCCTCTTCTGGAGTCGGTCTGCGTCCGGAATGCAGCAGATTGCATCACAATGCACCAACTGTGGTGATTTCCCCAGACGGAGTCTTCACCATGAAGAAGAATATCAGAGCTCTGTGCTCCTCGAGCGACTCCGTACTTCGAATTTCGCAGCGACCGACGAGGAGATCTCGCACGTCCGGCACACCATCTTACCCATTGTTTCCGACGACATAACTTCCATTGATTCCAAACTCGCATCCCTTCACGAGGTCATCCGGTCGATGGAAGAAGAGCGAGAGAGGTTGAAAAACGTTCAGAAGAAGTACAACAACCTCGTTTCCTTGCATCGCGCTTTACCCCTAGAAATCTGGTCAAAAATATTTCTATGCACGCTTCCTAGTCACATCGTTTCCAACGCGTTTGATGTGTCTGGGTCTATATGGAAGCTCAGTCACGTCTGCCAGAAATGGCGCAACATCGCTTTGTCCCTTCGTTCGTTTTGGTCGACTATGGCTATTCGTTTTCCGAAAGCGGCGCAGCACGAAACAGACGTAGAGCGCTTGGATGCAGTTCTTCAGCGTTCCCGTCAAGGACCACTTGACGTATCTCTACAATCAATCTGGCTATAGTCCCTCTGATCCCTCTCTCCTAAAGCGCGTCATCGACATCGTCGTGGCAGAATCGTACCGGTGGCGGGTGTTATATCTAACAGATTGGGAGAGGGTTTAAATGTGCTCTACGCGCCACTTCATAATCAGCTTCCTCTTCTTGAGTGTCTGAGCCTTGATTATGTTCAGATAGAGCCGAAGGAGCAATCAGTTTTCAAAGATTGTCCTCGTCTTACGAAAGTGACTCTTGCTGGAAGGCTGCCGGTCGTTGAATTTCCGTGGGACCAGATTACGGAGCTAGACCTTTCTGGCATGGACCTCAATGATGAGGAGGACCGCAGAGCGTGTATGCGTTTGATTGGACAGTGTCCATCGCTCGAGATCCTTTTTACACCCTATTGGTATTCCAAAGACGACGAGGAGGAATCGGCGTACACCCCGATCACCTGCTCGAATATGCGCAAGCTCTCATGCCACGTCGGTACCCGTCATCGACGCCCTCACACTCCCTCATCTGCAGGAGGCTTTACTTTTTCCTGACCCTCCGACAACTCACTACAGTATTCTGAGTTCATTCAAACAACTACTCATTCGTTCCAATTGTCTGAGCACTCTCACCAGCCTCTCGCTTGCTAGTGTGCCCCTTGCTACCTCACCCGAACATAGCCTCCTCTCTATCCTTTCTCAGACACATAGTCTCACCTTCCTCAACTTGGCTGTATCCATGCAGGAATTCAGTGAAGAAGAAGATGTTCACAACCAGGAACAAATAGTGGCGATCGCGAAATCCCTGGAGGTTGTACCGACCAAAACTGTCACATTCCTCCCCCTCCTTTCGGCTCTCGACATTCGCGTGTATAATCACAGTGACTCGTTGACCCTACAGTATTTTGGGCCTGTTGCCAGTTTTGCTTCCATGCTCAAGGCTCGGTGGGAAGGGGACGATACGGTCGGATTGGCTAGGCTTAAGACATGCCACTTTGCTGTGCAAGGAGAGCATCTACACCAAGGCATAGAACTGGCTATCTTCAATGAGGCGGAAAGGTTTATCTTTAATGCACTGATTGAAGATGGGATGGACCTCGCCATACGGTTCACGTCCAAACTTTACAGGCAATAATGTGATTTGTGCAGTTCACAGTTGAATTATGCATTCCGGGAACTTGACTTCGCTCAAAGGTAGGGATCTTCTCGTGTATGGAAGGTACTGGCTGACCGTGGATTGACAGCAGTATTTCTACATCTTTGAAGCCGACTTTTAGAAGTTCTCCAAGTGGGACATGTACGGGCAACGTGCCTGTTCCTTCCCCAGACATTTAGTGTGCTTCGGTATTGCTACATTATGAAGGATACCACGCCTGTTCGTTTCATAGATCGTCGGCTCCAGCTTGGATTGTCTACATGATCATTCTGCTTTACAACACTTTATCCGAGAGACGAGAGGAGGCGCCGCTTTAGAGACGTTCTCTTTCACCCTACGAAACGTTGCTACGATGCGACAACACTTGCAGTCGCGGTCTAGGGACTAATAAGCCTCATGTCAAGGTGGTCTGGTCCGACAGGTACGCCAATTGGAAGTTTTCTACTCTTCATACTTGAACATATTGCTTTCGACGTATAAGCTAGCTTGACTTTTGAATCTGGAATAGTTACAGAGGATCCGTGAACCCACTCGACGCTGGGCCACGTGCTATCCCTATTTCTGACTTTCGACCATCACGTTGGAAACCGCTTTCTGGCGCATTCGAATTCGGCGCCGAACACACCTTGAACTACTTGCAACTGTAAACCAATTTAGCTTGATGTATGTGGCCCATTGACTTGTACGCGTTCATTTCTAATCCTAGCTTCAGACACGTCGCTTACTCTTCGCCATTCTTATCACGCCATGTCGGTGTTGCTGTGCGCACAATGTGGGACCATCTCCAAACCTAGTCTTCAGTATGTCCACGAACTCGAAACGTCCACCCTGCTCCACAACCTTCGCACATCCAATGTCCCCGCGACAGACCAAGAGTCTTCCCATATCCAGCACAACATTCTACCCAATATCGATAAGTACATATCCTCCATAAGCGCCAAAATCAGGTCCCTTCAGGATGTCATTGCCTCCCTACAGCAGGAACGAGACGCCTTAGAAAATGTACGAGAAAGGTACCGAGGTCTAATTTCCCTGTGTCGCGGTGTACCCCCTGAAGTCTGGGAGCGAATCCTCTTCTACGTTCACGAGGATGAGCAGATTGATGACGAGGAGTTCACCGTTTCTAACCGGACTTGTTCCATTTGGGACATGGCCAAAGTGTGCCAGACATGGCGCGTCGTCGCTGTGTCGCTCCACTCGTGCTGGACAAAGTTACGTCTCGAATTCCCCGAAGACGGCAAGACAGAGCGGGACGTGTGGGCCTTGGAAGTGGCTCTCCAGCGCTCTGGGCAGCATCCTTTGGACATTACACTCATAAGCGGTTATATTCCCGACGACTTCGATCCGTCCTTCCGCGACCGGATGCTCACGATGGTCCATGCAGAATCGCATCGATGGCGGGATGCACGTTTGTCGGAATACGACATGAACTCGGATATCGCGTATGCACCGCTTCGCGGACGACTTCCCATGCTCGAATCGTTGAACCTCTTTCTCTCCGGAGAATTCGACACCGACAGTCCAGTGGATGAGCAATCCGTGCTCACTGTTTTCGACGACTGTCCGCGCCTGACGAAAGTGGTCCTGACCGGAACGCAGCTTGTTGAACTTCCATGGGCCCAGATCAGAGAGTTGCGTCTGGAGGACATTTGTCGAATTTGGGTTGAAGAAGCTTGCAGGCAGTTTGTGAGCTTGGTCGGCCGTTGTGCCAATCTCCAGGTTCTGCAGGCGCGCGCCTTCGAGGTCGAAGAGAATCCTCCACCATCTAGCACCATCTGCCCTTCAATGCGAGTACTTGATATGGCCATTGACTATGTCATAGACCGTCTCACTCTTCCTCGTTTACAGGAAGTCATTCTTAGCAAGGATGCCCACAACCCTCATACTGACACCTTGCGTTCTTTTCACCGCTTGCTCCAGCGCTCTGAATGTGCCAGCAATATCACTAGTCTCCAAATTCGAGATATCCCTCTCTACGGCACTCATCATAGCGCCCACGACTTCTACGCGATCCTCTCGGAAATGACACATCTTGTGGTGCTCGATATCCAGGGGTCCATGAAGTGCGTGGACTACGAGTCAGCCGATAATATGGCGATGGAACAGATTACGAAAGTGCTGGGCGCTCTAAGTGTCGCCTCACAAGACATCGTTACCTTCCTTCCCCGTCTGTCATCCCTCGACATTGATTTGAAACACCACATGCATCGCGGATTTCCTTATTTTGGGTCAACGGGGGGTCTTGTTTCGATGCTCAAAGCTCGCTGGGAAGGCGATGACATGCGGGGACTCGCAAAGCTCAAGAGATTCCAGTTTTCTCTCAGTGCTTTAGAGAGGTATCTTGGGTGGCGGCTCTGTGGAGATGCTGACGAAATCGGCGTGTTTACCGAAGGCGAAGGTCGTATTTTGCAGGACCTTGTGATGGATGGGATGGATGTCGCTATCAAAGTTCGATCTGTTGACTCGACTACAACAGTCCAGAGTAAAGTAGCTCAGCAGGTTCCCGGTGAACGTTGAACCTTCGGAGGAGGAGGCCGAATATCAGACACTACTGGAAGGCCCCGACGCGACGTATTAGACTTATTCGAACAGGATTCGGCGACGGAGTTGACGATTCAAGCAGGACATTCAGCTCGCCGTTCGCGCCTAACTCGCGCACAATCCCTTCGGTCATTTATTCCGCGGGAGATTTTTGCCCCCACCGATTGTCACGTCTTTTCGCTTCGATATCGCTCAATCCTAATCATCTCATTCAACGCCCATACCCTGGGCGTTTTCATGCAACGTCGCGTCATTCTTGGGACTCGTTTGATATTATGGGCACTCGCACCCTCCCGTTTGGCGGATTCGTAAGCAGTTCCCACGTTTGCCGCCGGCAAGCACTTGGCGGATTTCGAACACGTCTGCCTGGCTGCCATGGCGCGACCGTGTTGGACTGTGTAGATGTAGTTATCACCTCAAATCTTCGTTTCATGTATCTCTGAGGTATCTTTAGTGAAATAGGACCAATCTCTCCTCAAAAGACTTTGAATTATCCATTAGTTGGCACATCAGAGCCACAAATGCTCAAGGTGGGCTTTCCTCATCTGCCAGACATGCTCCTTACATACTAGAAGCACTTGGTTATGAAAACTTGATAACCTGTAGATCGCACTTCGCTCTGGAACAATAGTTGGCACAGGTCACTCAGAGTCACAAATGTCCGGGTTAGGTGCCTCATACGCCACACAAAGCCCTATAGGAGCACATATATCTAATATTTCTACAACAAGACTATATTTTTCCGGGGTATAAGTAGTCCAACACGGTGACCCGGTCGCGCCATGGCAGACGTGTTCGAAATCCGCCAAGTGCTTGCCGGCGGCAAACGTGGGAACTGCTTACGAATCCGCCAAACGGGAGGGTGCGAGTGCCCATAATCGTTTGAGCTTTATTCAATTCTTCGTTCTACTATGCAATTTTTAAGTACTTACCTTGCCGTCTGCGCTAGACCTATTAATTCATTTCTTGACGCAACTCCTTCGGTTTTCTCCATGTTCCGTTGTATTACTATTATGTCCCGTCCAGAACCTCTTTCATTCTTGGGGTGGTCAACGTTCGACATAGTTGTATAGCACTCTGGTGAGCGTCCTCCAAATATTTTCTTACCGTCATATCGCTTATCTTCATCCTCCACAGACCACCATATGTATTTGTTTTAGTTCTGTAAATGATCAACATTATAGACAAGTTCACCCGCCTTCGTCGCTGCTATGCTAGCACAGGTCCATTCGGACTTCAACCGCAAGAGCTTCTGGTCCTGGTTATTTCCTACCTCGATGCAGCCTTCTGTCGTGCGCCCTCGTCCACCCTACTTGGACCAACATCAGACGTCATCCCCTTCTAGCGGCAAGGAGCTTACAAAACTCGCGTTCATTACGTGAAACTCTTTCCTCGTTCATAGCGGGCGTAGGGCGCTGTCGGCGACGTACCTTATCGCCACGAACGGCACAGCTCCCCGTACGCGGTTGTACATCAAATTGCTGCATGTTCTTAACGTACCAGTGGACTGGCTAAAGCCTTTGGACGACCATACACATGCCTCTCGAAGACGAGTCATCTCACTGCCCTCTTGCTCCTAGCACCGATGTCGGAGAATGGAGTCGCAGATCATTGGGAAATGGTCTAAATCGCAGAGGTCCTGGACGTACGTTGGGCTAGGTAGCCCAGGCGGGGAAAGTCCCAAAGGAGAAGAAGACCAGGGGAAAGAGGCCGGAAGAGAGAGTAGATCGAGTCGGGTACAGAATGGTGCACCGATCCGGAAGTAGAAGTAGTGTTCGTTTAGATGGTAGCACAGCCACAATCGTCTGCGTCTTCCCATCATCATCCCTCGCGTGTGGTCAGAGTCCCCTAGTCCATCTGGTGATGAGGACGTGATTCGCAACCAGCCATTTCGGACTAGCATCGATTTTCCTTTTCGTGTTCACGTGGATTTAGCTCGGCGTCGTTAAACGTGTTGTGTTGGCCTCGTGTTTCGCTCCGGGACAAATGGGTTACTGGAATATCGACAACGCGGCTTTCTATGGCGACGGACGCGAGGGCGAGAATGCCGGAGAGTTCATAGATCGCGTTTCCCGGTACTTTCTGCTTCATTCCGACACAATCTCTGACGACGGCACTCGGATTAAAATCCTGAAAACACTTTTCCCCCGCTACTCCGACGCACGTCGATGGATTGACAAAGTCACGACGGATATCAACGATCCAGTGACAACTTGGGACTCTACGCGCACCGTGTTGGGATTGCGAGACGCGTTCGAGGTGGAGTGGCCGGATGTCACTCCAGCGGAAAAACGGCCACATGAGAAGCGAGCAGCGCTGTTAGCAAAGGCGAGCGAGTTGACGAAGGAGAATATGGCGAGCTGGGTGCTGGTTGGTGGCATGAAGCAGATGATGATTCGCGTGTGGGTCAATGCAGTTACACGCTTGGCTCACCAAATTCCAGATATTGCAGGGCTATGCATCGACGACGTCAAGGACCGCATGCCGCGTTCATTGAGATCACATCTGGTGGGGATTACGATAACGACCTGGACGGATTTCAGACAGGCGGTTGACGCGCTCAATTTCGAGCAACTGCTATTCTTGCAGGCGGAGGGTATTCGACTTGCGCGTTTCGAGGACCAAAGCACTGAGCTTCAATCGCTGGACGCTATGCTTAGGACTATACCCGCCTCATATCCCGTACCGTGCGCATTTCCTCCCCAGATTCCACAAGTCGCGCGGGAATTTTCGAGCGTACACGCACACAAACACGTTCCACCGACAACTATGTTCTTACCTTCTATTGATATTACACCAGTGCTTCAGGACAATGTCGAACCTCCGGCGAACAGTTTTCCTACCGAGATACTTCCAATCGTGTACGACGATCGAAACGAATTTATATTTTTTTCTGCCTCTGCTGGAGTGAATGATACTGGAAACAAACAGGAACGGGCACCCCACGACCTGCCATATACGCAGCGCGTGATATTGGAGGGTCCACAAGGAGAGAATGTGCGACTCACAGCAGTGTTCGACGATGGCTCTATGGTAGGGGCAATCGATTCGGCGGTTTTCCGCAAGGTGGCACATCGTTTGAGTGCATTAAAGCCATCATCACGATGGCTGAGGATGGCAAATGGTGTTCGAGTGCCGTCCGATGGAGTATGGGAAGGGAAGGTTACTGTGGGGGGTGTGATAGGAAGGGGAGCATTTGAGATATTTGCTGGGGGAGGGAGCTGGGAGGTCCTGTTTGGAAAGCCTCTTTTAAGAGAGTTCCATGCTGTGCATGAGTATTCGACAGATACGGTGGTGATGGGTGCAGGAGATGTGCGGGTTGTTTTGCCAAATATGTCCAGAACGGATGCGACAACCTTGGGTGAGAACCCGGTGACTTCTATCACCGAATCGCGAGCGTCCTTGCAGGGGTTGCCCGGGGTGCGGGATCCCTCAAGGCGAGAGACCCGGCGAGTCTCCAGTGACAAGATTGAGATGAATGATACTGACAATATTTGTTTACAGAGCTGGACACACTTGGCCGATGTTAGGATAACGACCGGGGCACGAGATGGAAGGGACGCTGTGTACAGTGACTGGGAGCGAATTCGATTCGGCGACGGGGAGGATCATGGGCATTTTGACCCAATGTGCGCGAACTTCATCGGGGATTCGCACTCCCCGACGAGGGAAGTTTCTCATGCTGCAGAACCTGCCGGAATGTTACCTGATACTGAATTAAAAAAATCAATAGAGACATCAACCGGAGGCAATGATTTGGGGAAGGAGTTAGAACGAGGGGAAGCACAACACCTTTGGAAATCAGAGTCGATAGACTCTACGTGCGCAAACTTCATCGGGGATTCGCACTCCCCGACGAGGGAAGTCTCATTGCCTGTTTCACATGCGCCAGAACTCAACTCGGCTGACACGGTACTTCATTCAGATCTGCCTGCTACTCGTGCACGCCGTTCTCAAGAAGAGCGTACAGCTTGGCGACTAAGTCAAGGTCTATCCGCGAGGAAGGGACGCACTGAGAGACGTCTGGCAAGACAGGTTATGGAGACAATCCGGGTGGAGAAGAGCCGTGTTGCAGAAGATGTGTGCATGGTTGAGGAGGAGGAGATTGAAGTACCTGTGCAGGTACTGCATGAGGAAGCAAGCATCTTCACCAGGAAAAGGGACCCATTCGACAGCCGTCGCATCAACGCCGTTCTTCAGGCTATAAAGATTGGAACCGATCTCACAGACGAAGAGCGCGAACGAGTTGAAAATACCATTCGGTCGTACGCTGACTGTTTTGCGCTTTCGATGGAGGAGGTGCTGGTCGTAGACAATGCAGAATTTACGGTGAAGATACCAGAGGGAGTTACATTCAAGCGGAAGATAGGGCAGCGCCGGATGTCACCACCAGCAAAGTCATGGTTTAATGCGAAGCTGGACGAAATGGTTAGTGCTGGAATTGTTGCACCCATTCCCGCAGCGGACGTTCTATGCTGCTCCCCCATTACTCTCGCACAGAAGACACACGTGGAGCAGGGAATGCCCATGGATGAGTTGCTGCATGCACTCAACGACGCATGCGTGAAGGCGGGGATCGAGTCGAGTCTGAACCTACCGCCTCGACCAACGACTCAACCTATTCAGACGGCGAAACCATCAACACCCGCCTGGCGTATTGTTAGCACTTTCGAGGAGCTCAACAAGGTCTTAGATACACGGCCCATGCCGCAGGGTGATATTCGCGCAAAGCAGCAGGTCCTGTGTGGAAAACGTTATATCAACACGTTCGACTTTGCATCTGGGTTTTTTGCGTGCCAGACGAGTCCCGAAGCACAGCGATATCTGTGTTTCTTTGTAGAGGGAAGAGGGTACTTTTCGTGGAAGAGGATGCCAATGGGAATAGAGGGTGCGCCCACATGGTTTTCAGAGATGACACAGCGAGAGTTGCGGGGATTGATTGACGAGATCATGGTGTTGTTTGTGGATGATGGGGCACAAGCAGGAGATGACTTTGAATCTTTGTTGCAGGACTTCATCCGTGTTCTTGAGCGTGTGCGGTCCTCAAAACTCTCACTATCAGCGGCAAAGACGGCACTGTTTGTAGGAGAGGCTGTATTTGCGGGAGCCCGTGTTGGGAAATACGGGATCAAGCCCGACCTGAAGAAGGTCTCCGCTCTTATCACGTGGCCTACACCAGTTGAGCTACAGAACGTCGGACAGTTCTTAGGCTTGGCTGGGGTATTTCGTTCCCAAATTCGTGGATACGCTGAAATTGCACAGCCACTGTCTGATCTCTTACGTCTGGCCGAGGTTCCAACATCGAAAGGACGAACAGCATATCGAGCGGGTCAACGGCGAGTTAATCTGCCTGCACACTGGACACAGGAGCACGATCGCGCATTTCTTCGTCTCAAATTGGCGTTGATTAGCGAGCCGGTACTACAAGCCCCACGGTATGATGGATCTCCCTTCATTGTTACTACCGATGGTTGTCAAAAGGGATTCGGGGGTTGGTTATCCCAGTGGCATGATACAAGTGCACCCAGTGGTAAAGTTACGCGCGCACTGCATCCTATTGCGTATGTTTCTAAGCGAACATCAGAGGCGGAGGAGCGATACAAGCCATTCTTGTTAGAGACAGCTGGGTTGAAGTTTTGTCTGGAAGAGTTTGACGAGGACACGTACGGGTTTCCAATTGAAGTCGAGACAGATTGTCAAGCGCTACGTGACCTTCTTACAAACACAAAGCTATCTGCAACACACGCTCGATGGAAGGAGGCGATTCTCTCATTTTGGATTATTGCAGTGCGACATCGACCGGGTCGGACGAACTTGGTCGGCGACGCTCTCAGCAGAAAGTATGAGGGGCACCCGGTAGTGGATGGCGATGGTCATGAATGGACAGTGCCGGTGGACTGGCAAGAACGACATGGGTTAGTCAATGATGTGTTTGCGGTAACATCGACAGAGCCATTCGAAGCATTGCTTGCACGATTCGAGGCGGAGCCTATGTTCGTTCAAGTTCTCGAATCTCTTGGAGAGATAGAGAATGGGCGGAGCATGCGTGACAAGAAACGTGCACGGCATAGAGCGGAGGGGTACTTCATTGATGATGGCAAACTATGGCGCTTGCCGACGGGGAAGTCAACGAGGGCACGTGCACGGTTGGAGTGTGTCACACAGAAGGAAGCGGTGGAGCTGGCGCGCGAAGAACACCAGAAGCACGGGCACTGGAGTCGGGATCTTGTCAAGATGAAACTGATGGATCAGGTTTATAGTCCTCGACTGGACAAGTCCATCGTGAAGGCGCTGCTGGAATGTGGACAGTGCAAAGCATTCGGCCCGGTGCATGTGCACTCGCTACTGGAGCCGGTCATCAGGCGTCACCCATACGAGCTGTGGGTAGCGGACTACTTGTCCTTACCAAAGGCGAAAGGCGGGTTCAAGACAGTGGTTCTCTACGTGGATGCATTTGCTCAGAAAGTATGGGGTGACAAGTTCCGTGTACCTGGATCTGCCGATACGACACTTAAGTCACTAGACCGAATCGTGCGTGACTTTCCACCACCTGAGACGCTGATGACGGATAATGGACGCCACCTGAACAATCACCAAGTGCGAGAGTGGTGTGAAGATCATGGTACCATTTACTTCCCAGTGGCTGCTTACTCACCGTGGATCCAAAGTCTGGTTGAAGGGTCAAATGGGCGGTTGCTGAATCGTCTCAAAAGGCTCTGTGCACCGGACCTGGGTGAGGATGCATGGGCAGCGATAACTGACTTCGAGGGACTACCACATAACTGGCCGGATCACTTTGACCAAGCCATATGTGACATCAACGAGCGGATACTCCCAGCATTGAAGCATTCGCCAAACGAAATCTCCCTAGGACTGGTAGTCAATACAGCGCGAACTCCAGTTGGTGGTGCAGACCGAGAGGCATCTTTTGACGAGGCGGCGATTCAGATTGCTTACGTGCAGCAACAACGACTCGATGTTCACTCACACAACATAGAGCATCGGGAGAAGCAGAAGATAAAATTTGATGCAAAAGTACTAGGGAGACAACCTGGCGAGGTTGTCTTCCAAAAAGGCCAGCTCGTCCAAATTTACCGCAGCGATCTGATATTTGTGATGAAGACAGAAAAAAAGCTATTAGTCAGATGGTCAGCGCCCTACCGCGTGGAGAGTCGAATTCGAAACTCTTACTATCTGGTAAATCTCGATGGTTCCCCGATACGGTACAAAGATGGTCGTGAAGCAGAGGGCACGTTTAGTTCCCGGCGGCTAAGACGTTTCATTCCCCGTCCCGGCACTAAGTTAGCAGAGGATGAGGAAGGCGTAGCGGAGACGGAGGACTTGGGTGATGTTATTGGCGATGTGGAGGAAGATGATGATACTAGCGAAGAGGAGGAGGATGAGTTGGGAGATGAGGAGGAGGTGAACATGGTTGACATTGCGTGGATGTCGACGAGGGCGTCTCCTTGTTTTGGGGGGGCACATGGGCTAGGTAGCCCAGGCGGGGAAAGTCCCAAAGGAGAAGAAGACCAGGGGAAAGAGGCCGGAAGAGAGAGTAGATCGAGTCGGGTACAGAATGGTGCACCGATCCGGAAGTAGAAGTAGTGTTCGTTTAGATGGTAGCACAGCCACAATCGTCTGCGTCTTCCCATCATCATCCCTCGCGTGTGGTCAGAGTCCCCTAGTCCAACGTTTCTTCCCCTCTCGATATCGTATTTACTATTTACCAAGCATTCAGACTCGACCTGTCGGCTTTATATGTGACCTCGCGGCAGTCTTTCTACGATGGTGAAGGCTCGATGGGACGAAAACGAATTGGCACTTGCCATCCAGCTGGGCAGTGGCTCTAGTTTGTTGATTTTTGAAGAGCCGCGATGGCGGAGACACGGTTCAACAAAGGACGTACATGTACAGTTCCATGACTTGTTGGTAGAAACCCTTATATCATGTATTCCCTGTGAATGGCCAATCTGACTGCACAACATGTCGGTGAATTCTTGGAGTCGAAGAATGCCGTAACCCTAATAGTACATCACTCGATCGGTGGACGGAAGCAAGACTTCTTAACCTTTCACCATCACCACTACTTCTATTCGTCCTTCTAGCGGCACATTCAAGAAATCACTAGCATTTCTATCCTCTCCTTTATCTTTTTCGCTTTACTACCCCCCCCCCCCAATGCCCATGTCTGGCCACAATGAGCACTCCTCTTCGCGACCAATAACGCCGGATTCACCCTTGACAAGTGTGGGGAGCACCATCGACGACCTCACAGCGGCGTTAGCCAATTTCTCTCGGGTTCCGTCACCAGAACCGCCGTCGCTCTTAACATGTTGTTGTGACCGAGAGAATTGCGAGAATATGACGGCATGGCTGGACATGAAATCCAGATTGGAGAGCCGGTTGATTTTGAGCGCTGGTGCGTTTCATATTCTAACAAAAAGCAGTGCTAATGTGTCGCCGCAGAGGTCGGGGCAAGCGCTGTTACAACGCCATGAACAATATGTCCGACGGCAGGTGTGGCCAGTATCCCGCAAACTAAAGAAATGCTAATATGCATAGAAACGTCGGCAGAGAAGCGAAGCCCTTGACTACGACGATGAGTTGTCGCCTCAGGAGGAAATGGAGAGAAGATTGGGGAACTCGGTCGGGAAAGGGACGCGCTCGAGAAAGTTCGTTCACTCTTTGATATTTTGTTCACTTTATTCAACATATCTTGCCGCAGCGCCTCACCCAAGCTCTCGTTAACAACGAGGTTACCGAAGTATCCAACAAGACCATTCTCCAAGAACTCCAGGAAACCAAAACGACTGTGTCTCGGCTTACCGCTCATCATGCTCGTTCGGTCGGATGGGAAACTCGTATGTCTGCAGCCATGAAGGAAAGGGACGACATGCAACAGGAAAGGGATTTCGAATCACATCGCGCCCGCGTGGCCGAGTCTCGCTTTGCAGCGTTGAAGGACAAGACTTGTCTGTTTACATTCTCGTTCATCTTGCATAATATCTCACATGTTTTTTTCAGCACGTTTACAAGCAGACGTTCGACGTCTACAAGATGATCTTGCAGAGAAGAGGATGCATCGATTGGAGTCCTCCGAATCCATACTACAGGATGCTCGCTCCCAGCTGGAAGTCTTGCAACGGTCTCTGAGTCCGTCGGTCGCATCAGAGCAGACGGAGCTAACCAAGGTTCTGGAGTCCCTCATGGATGACAACGAGGTTCTTAAGAGGGATACAGCAGAACTTCAGCATTTCCTTGCGAGTCTCGGGAAGAAATACATGCGTTACAGGAAGAGGTAGAGGAATACCGTGCAATGCTCCTCGTGGTAAGTCAGATATCCGATTCTGCTATAACATCGCACTCAGTCAAAGTATAGCTGCGACTCGAACGCCGACGTTTAGGCACATTTCCATTCAGGAAGCATGCCCTCGTCTGTTCTGAAGGAGCAAATGACCGGTAACTCTGGGCGAGGATCAAGTAGGAAAGAAAGTTCCGAAAACCATATGTAAGTATTTTTCTTGACCCAAGTATCTCAAAAATTTGGGAGTTTACGTTGGACCCACAGGACCTTCTCACTCCAGAATCTCATGTCCGACCACTATCGCCGGCCGAGTCAGACTCTAAATGGACTTCCTTTAATCCCATTCAGCCTCACCCGCGTCGCCCGATATCTCCGTATCAATTCGAGGTCGCTGATGATGCCGACCAAGACCTGCCAGTCGAATTCACCAAAGGAAACAAGCCTCTCCTCTCCTCAGTCGATCTCGTGGTGTTCAGACTGATCCCGTATCCGATCGTGGTCTCTTGTCTGCATCTCCGTCCTCTTTTGATCCGCGCTCAGACTCCTCGTCGTATTCAGAAT